>JAFVLL020015280.1:0-108599 GCA_021397915.2 Tor tambroides
ACTGAATGTTCGCTGGACGAACAGATTAGTTGATGGCAATTTAATTCTGCGACGGTTATTACTGTCAGCGATATAAATAATTGTAATTAATCATATTTAATTGTAATTATTTATATACAATTCCCTTTTAAGCAAATTTGCTACACAATGATAAAACATTATAATAAAAGTGAAAAAAAGAACAGTTTCTTCACACTTACCAAAAATAAACATCATTGCTAATATGTATAATATGTTACATTTATTTAATGTTTGATTTCCAGTTTAATTTAACATTTTTGGTACATTTTTATCAAATGTTTTTCTCATTTTTCTTAGTTTTTTTTAAGCTCTATATATTTTTTCGTCAACTTTTCATCTATTACATTTATTTTAGTTTTAGCTGTTTTAGTACTTCAAGTTAAACTACACAAAAATGAGAAATGTTTTAGCAACTAGCTGAAAAAAGTTTTATATTTTCTTATTTCTTGTATTTTTTGTTAATGTTTTTAGTTAACTACAATAACCCTGATTCTAAACTTACGTGATTTTCAAGAGAAAAGAAAAAGGGGAAGCAAGAAAGAGCCACAGGTAAATGCATGGCAAGATGCGAAAAGCAAGAGTGCAAGAAAAATTAGGTGGTAAAGAGGCATTTTAGAAAGGGAGATCGAGAGAGATATTGCCCACAGCTGAACATTCATCAGCTCTCTGCTCATGGAAAACTTCCCAGACTCGATTAGCTGTCTCAGCACTAAGCGTGAACTCTCCTTTCTGCTCTACTCCATCTATTGTTTTAGGGTGCACTCACAAATAGAGCGTGCCCTACTTACGATTGAGTTTTCATGACCTCAGTATATCCAATAAAAGAAGCACCGGCCATTTTTGTGAGAGAAAAAAAAAAAATCAACTAGGCCTCAGTTCACTGATAAATGGCCCTTCTGTGTGGAATGTAAAACATCAACATTTCTCTTTTTGAATAATGTTCAGACATTTACAATGTATAAATGTCAACAAAACATCAAAACAAGTGACAGTGACTGCAAAGAAATATAGTACAAGCACACTTTAAACGTTTCACAAAAAGATGTTTGTTAGGTTTTAAATGATAAAACTGTAACACTTTACAATAAGCTTCAATTCTTTAACATTAGTTAATGCATTAGGGAGAATTAACTAAGAGACATTTTTACTACATTTATTAATGCAGTTTGACCGTAATTAATAAAAAATAAAATTAAAACGTAATTCAAATCAAACCTAGAATAATAAAAGAATGCAAACCTTAGTTCATGATACCTACGCTTTTACCAACATCATTAACAAACCATATTGTAAGGTGTTACTAATAAAACAAGACATATTGTTCAAACTGACAAGCTTTTGGACACTTAGAAAAGTTTGTTCTAAGAAAAGTCCTAGCATCAATTTTTGGATGTTTAATTTTTTTTATTTTTGTAAAATTCATACATTTTAAGTGTGGTTTAAGTGTCCAAATACTTTCTGGGACCACTGTATCATCATGCATCATAAGCAGGTGAAGGTATGGAGAAGTATGCAAGTATTCACCTTTAAAGAAGTTACACCAAGAACAAGGAATAAGAAACAGAGAAAACCACCACCAAAAATAAACAAACAAACAAACAAAAAAAGAGCACCACTGAGGACGGTCGACAGTGAAAGACGATGAAGATTTTTCAAATTCGATCGAACTTAAGACACTGACGAGGAGACGGTTTGGAAGGAGGGAATGATTGAATGATCACGGAGGACGAGTGATTGGTCTCAAGGGAGAAATCAAAGGTGGGGGGATAAAATGAAAACTCATAATTATGTGAAAGGAGGAGCCTGTGAAGACGTGGGGGAGGGGCTAGATCCAGAGGCGTGTCCTTACTTCTGCTAGGAGAGGTCCAGAGGGTGGCAGAGGATTTGGAGAGCCGCTTGTTTATGTCTGAATCCACATGTTTAGGCAGGTTGACCGCTGATACTGAGCATCTGCCTGTAAAATCCAGAAAACACCTACATGTACACAATGCTGAGGGGACCAAGGCTGAACGACGGGGAGCAGTCAAAAAAATTCAACAAGAATCCCTCAAACAAACAAAACAGCCACTGATATATAGGACAAGTAAATATATAGGTCAAAATATATCTTAAAACTACTGTTTGAGCAGTCAAAGATTGGTATCTGTGTCCTGGATAACCACTGTTATGTTTGCAGTGTCTGAATATTAACTCAGCTGCTATTTTTATTGAGTTCGGCTGCTCAAAGTTCATTATTACAGAGTCTACAGACTTTATAATGGGGTCACTGCCTCCACTTCTCCTCTCAAGGCACCATCAGTGACTGCAATGTCTGCACACAACTTTTGGGAGGGAAAACTAAATGAAGTCAGTTAGAAAATAAGATCCTCTGAGAAACAGCATCGGTTAGCCTATGAATTGAGGTCTTGAGTCCTGGGGGAAGTGGTACAAAGCTGCATTGAAGTTCATTACCCTATTTCCAAGCATTCTCAGTAAGTCACTCTCACCTTCTGTTATTTACGGACCCATAAAATACACAAAGGCAAGTAACTGAAGATTATTAAGACGTTTCTCCCTTGAATAAAATGCCATTTTTACAATTTTAGGAACAACAGGCCTAAATTCTTAGCAAAAAAATCTAAAAAGGGACACGTGCACCTTCTGTGTATGTAGAGAAACTCTTGTGGAGCACAAAACTCACTAAAATTAATGCTATGGAAGGATACTGCGGTAAAAATGGAAAAGTGTTTGCCGATCTCAGTTAGTATTTTCATTTGCCTAGTCACACATTAAAGACCCTAAGATCCCCAGAAGCAAAGCAACTGATCTCTTGGTTATTATAATATTAGTAAAGAGCATTTAGTCTGGCTTAAGCAGAAGGCTTTTTTTTGCCACACATAAAAAACCTGATACCTTTCCTTTATATGGAAATGGAAAATACACATTTATAGTTTTTTATTGTGTATTCTTAAGCACTTTAAAGGGTAAAATGTGCAAAAATGACAAAAAGAGAGAGAATTATTTTATATGCATCAATCTCAGTAAACTCCATCACAATCCCCTCCACAGACAATCCAGCTTATTCTTTTTTCTTATTCTTTCAGTTAATATGAAGAGGAACCAGAAGCAATACCTACAGGTGCAGTTTTTGTGTTTATGTAAGTGAAATTTATGTAACTCACTCTGGCTTTGGCTAGAGTTGCCGCTCAAGCCTCCGGCCCAGGACCATCTCTGCTGCCGAATCTCTGCCCACGTCTTCTTGCCAGACCTCTGGATGGCCGCCTCATAGCGCTCCTGAATTTAAAAGAAAAAAAAAAAACCCCGAACAAATCAATGCCGATATAAGTGTCCCTTTAAAATGTAACATAAGTGTAGCAAACACTTTATATTGCATATTTATATATAATGGGCACTAGGAGGAACAAAGGAGATGGTATTGATCTTTCAAAGGGGAAAACTCAAGTTGCAAGTTGTACAAGTTGCTCCACTTTCACTGATAAACAACTCATCTAGCATTACTCAGACAGCTGAAAGGGAAAATAATGCCTGGCACATTGGCAGAAAGCTCATGGATTCTGAACCCTCAAAGTGTGTAAAATTAGAAGAACAGGTTGTGTCATGTGGGTTTGCACTGAAAACCACTACTCTCTCACCTTGTTCTTCTCAAGTTTCTGTCTCTGTTTCTCCTCCAGCTCTGTGCGGCGCCTCTCTGCTTTCAGCCGCTGCTCCTCCAGCTTCCTCCTCCGCTCCTCCAGCTGCTGTTCCCGCACCTGCCGTGCCCGTTCTTCCTTCTCCAGCCACTGAGACTTTTTAGCAGCTACATTAAAGAGAGGAAGAGTCTGTGAGCTATTAAAACCAGGCCAGAATCTTGACCTTCAGTCATCTCTCCCTCCAAGAACAGAATTCGAACACCAATTATAATCACCCACAAATGTCAACACATTCCCAATTCCAAATGCATGTTCATTTATTAGATATTTGATCAAATATATTTGGCTAACAATAAGAGTGCAGTCATCTCAGGTACATTTTACCATATTAAAGTCAACTGAATTTCTGAGTTCAGAACAACACAATGGTAAGAAAATAACAGAATTTTTATTTCTCGAATGGTGCACAGAGTACCATTCAAAAGTTTGGGGTCAGTAAGATTTTTTTTAAAGTCTCTTATGATCACCAAGGCTGCATTTATTTAATCAAAAATACAGTAAAAACAGTAATATTGTAAAATATTATTACGATTTAAAATACATGTTTTTTTATTATATTTTAAAATGTAATTTATTAAAATTTATATAATTTATGATGGCAAAGCTGAATTTTCATCAGCCATTACTCCAGTCTTCAGTGTCACATGATCTTCAGAAATCATTCTAATATACTGATTTGCTCAAGAAACATTGTTGTGGATGTTAAAAACAGTTGCAATGATTAATATTTTGTGGAAACTGTAATACATTTATTCAGGGTTCCTTGATGAATATAAAGTTCAAAATAACAGCATTTACTGGAAAAATATTTTTTATAACAAAAAAAAGTCACTTTTTTTTTTATCTTACTGACCCTTTTGAATGGTAATGTATGTTTAAATATCTTACAGCTTGTCATATTTTGTATTCCCATTGATCCACTTTACGAAAAACGTCAGTATTTATTTGTCTCAATAAACAGCATATTTCATATCCTAGCCACACACTACTTTTATAGAGATAAATCAAAATCTGCATTTATTTGCATGTGTCTAAGTATATGATGTCAAAGAATCCTTTTGGGATATGTGGGTTTAAAGCATTATTCATTTATGAAATGCAACATCTACTTTTTAATTATGGTGTATGACTTCATTAAATGACAAAGACAATGGCACGACTTCAAACAAACACAAATGCGACAATGACAAGGACATTAATATGTTACAAGCGCCACTCTGCACCATGTAAGAACTGTCTAGAAAGCAAAGAAAAACAATTTTGACATTAAAGCTAGGCCTAAATGTGTCAAATCAGAATAAATACTACCTGCTTTTAGAGTATAAAAAGTGCTACACAAACCATTAATGTGGAATATCTACAGTCAATCCAATAAAGAGTGAAAGCAAAGCTTGACATGGAAAGACATGGCTCTCCACATGGGAGCCTTCATCTCTTCTAAGGCTGGAGTATTTGAGCCTTTTTCTCTGAGCTCCACAGTTATAAAGTTATTAGTGATGGCCTGAGAGTGCCCGGGTGACGCTCTTCATCAAACTTTCATAACCCTGCTGGCAGATAGATGAGCTGGAAGACGACCCGCAGCCTGAGAGACTACACTACATGTCCTACTATGAACATCTGACTCACTCACTGCAGCCCACACAAATATTAAACATTAATATGAAGGTCCATTGTGATGAAAGAAGAGATGATTGATGAGTTCAATTGACTATGGCCTGAATAGTTAGGTCTAAATGACACACTTCACACTTGTGTGACTGGAATGTAGCAGAGAGTGTGTTTATCATGATTACATTCACATCAATCATGATTTATTCACAGTTCAGTCACTTCAAGACAGCAGCAGATGTTATTTCTGGGTCTAAATGGATCCTGCAGTTTGTAATTATGGGGAACTTGTAAAAACCTGCTATGAAAACAAGCTTTCTGAAAAACATACACATGTGAAGGGAGGTTTAGCGGTCAAACGTTCAAATTTGGTGGACCTATGACCTATAACTGACCCGATGCTAAACAAGAGCGGCGTATCATGTTATTGTCATTTATAAACAATGAAATATGACCTACAAGACATGTTTTGACAGATTCATTGAAAAAAATGTGTAAAAGAGTATCCCAAATAAACAAATGATTTTCTTTATGTGTTTGACCTAAAAATCAAAGTGTAAATTGGTTGATTTTCACATTTCCATCCTTTTATAAAGATAACGACAAGCCCCATCATGTTCACTGTATGAAATTCAAATTGAGTCAATTGTAAAAGCAAAGGGTAAAATCAGGAGGATAGCTGACCCTGCTGGAAAAAAAAAAAACAGGTCATACTTCAAACCAAACATATGGTGTGGCCAATATGGGCACATTTACAGAGCAATGACCCCAATGAGCTTTTTTTTGTTTGTTTGTTTTTTAAATGAATCAATGTTTGAAACAGGTTTGAATCAGCCTGATGAATCACTGACTGAATGAACACCCTGAATTCATCTGAGTCAACTCACTTTCTTCTACAATATTCTAAAATAAACTAAATTAAATATTTAAAACATTCAAATGTTACCATATATAATCATTGTATAGAAAACCGTGATGTATTTTACCAACTCAACCTGGTACTAATCAGCTTAGTCAAGGTGATCTACTAGCAATTGTCTTTGGTAAACCATCTTATCAACCAGCTTGAACCAGCTAATGACCATAGTTTGTCAACTCTGACCAGTTATGTCGAAACTGGTATTCATCAGAATTTTGTTTAAGCATCATTTTCCAGCAGGGAAGCTTGACAATGTCTGGCAGCTTTTCACTCAAAATTAAGACACCCAACAATCTGTCACTATTTATGATTATGAGACACGATGGAGATGGAAAGCAGCTCTACTAGAGAATAAGCTTTTGATAGAGAAAGAGATGAAGCGCATCAGTCACCAACACCACCAGAGACGGAGGAGTGGCTTACCTTGAGTCTGGCTACGCTGTTCTGCGGAGGGAAGGTGAGAAAGAAGACAAAAACATTGTGTCAATCATGCAAAGCAGAGCAGCACAGCACAGCAATCTCAGCAGCCATGACAAGCACAGTCACATGACGGACAAACAAAACAGGGAGCAGGTGAAATATTTATAACTCTCTGAAGCGGAGAAAATCTCTAAGTGCTGGTTTAGTAAAGACACAGAAGCAGTAAAACATTTAGAAGTTAGTCAAAATTTTTACTTCTAGATAGTCAAAACTGTTAAAACTAGGGAAAAAGTCTATAATATTACGACTTAGGAGCCTAGAAAACAGTAAAAAAAAAAAAAAAAAAAAAAAAGCTAGTATGCAACCAAGCCAGAGGTGATTTCCTGATTTGTATTTGAGTACATTTTAAAATAGAAATTATTTTTTAAAACTTAAATTAGCTGAAAAATAATATACAATATTATTATAAATTTATATAAATATTGAAACATAAAAAATACATGTAAACATATCATATACTGTAAATACACGCTAATATATAAAAGTGTAATATTTAAATATTACTATATAAATATCCATCAATCCATTTTCCAAACTGCTTTTACTTGAAACTGCTTGTAGTGTCATGGTATTATACATTTTTATAAATAATCAGTTAGTAAATATGAATGTTTAATATATGAATATATTATATATATATATATATATATATATATATATATATATATATAAAAATGTAAAAAAAATATTAATACATATTAGTATTTAAGAGAAATACAGAGATATACAGAATGGAAAACAATAAAAAAAAATGTGGAAAAAATAAGATAAATAAACAGGCAAAAATGTAAACTGCATGCACATGCTTGTTAGTGTGAAAAACATGTGACATGTCAAATGTCACACCTCTACCCAGTTCAAATCAATAAAAGCCAAAGAATTTCTGCAGGTATTTCTTTACAGCCTTCCTGTGCTTTTGCACAAGCCTCAGGAGTTTGACGCATGAATGACATGAAGTGTTTTTTGTCCAAAAACATCTAGACCCCAGACAGCAGGGGGTGCTGTCTCACTGTCTTCCTTGTGTTGTCTTACCAAGATACTTGGCCCTCTCCTCCCTCCTCTCCTTCGCCTGTTTCTGCCGCTCATCCAACTTCATTCCATCTGAGAAAAGAGGCAGAATCAAATGTTTAGTTTTGGTGAAACATTCCAAAATTGCCACACTGTTGCTTCATGAGTTTATGAGGTTTGCTTTCTACCCACTAAAGCTCTCCTGGACGGAGATAAAGAGAGATAGAGACAGTCAGACAGCGGGGTGCCGGGGATGAGAGAGGTTATTGTGTGATAGAGGCTGCGCTCACATCTGCAGCAGTATAAAGCACTAGAAGCTGGCAGCAGCAGAGACTGGCAACATTCACACGCTCCGACTGACAGCAGAAAGCCCTGATGATTCACAAGTACAGATACAATCAACTCAACGCCACACAATTAACATTCATTCAGAATGAACCTTTACCTGGACTGAAAGACAGACGATTAGTTCATTCATTTTATTGTATTATTATTAAGTGGGACTTGCTCAAATGAGAGCCCAAATAATTAGAGCTATATTGTAATTATCCAGTATTTAATAAAATATACTCCTCAATTGCAAAATTGTCATCATAAATGTCATAACAGCAGCAGCACCCAACAATATTTGCCATTTAGCCGACATCAGCTTCATTGTCCGTACACATTCTAATCCCTGTGCACTTGATTCATTACACAACACATTAAGACTACTACACAGTCACAGTTTCCTATTGTTACGCCTCTCACAGCACGTGTAGTGCAGGGCTGTGCAGAACACAGCAAAGAAACCTGCTTCATACTAATTACACATTCAAACCCGTTCACTCAGAGTTCAACACTTTAAACTGCACCCCAATGAATTGGCCCCATGAAGTCTTTGAGTTGGCGTCTCATGACCCACAAAGTCTAGTACAACTTTTATCTGATGACTCAAACTCATTAATAATGATCATAAGACTCCAGCAGTGTTCCTCTCCATGACCTGTGCTCCACTTTGATTCAGTATTTATAGAGCACAGGAAGCTGAAGCGCAGAGTCTTGTGGGCCCTGACGAGCGGCCCATGTTCTCATTGATGAGTCACTGGGCAGAGTCAGAAAAAGCAGCAGACTGACCCAGAAAGGGTTTCCAGAGGGTCTGGGGCAGCAGAGAGATGCATAATCACTGACCTTACCATCTCCTGAAGCACTAAAACACACAATCTGCATGAACAGAAAAGGATTTTCCATGGCTTAAAAGCTGACCAATCAGCATTCAAGACCAGAACTATCAATTTTAAATGACATAAAATCTATCAGTGTACAACAATTACAAGTAAAATAAAAACAGTAAATAATAATAACAATTACAGTAATAATAATACTTTAAATAATATATAAGCAGGATGCAAGAGAAAATTTACTTAAGTGTTGATTCATCGTCTTAATTACTTAATAATACTGAACATTGTGATCTCAAGGTGCAGTTATGACTGTAATTTACTAAATACAAGGGGTGTGAGAAGGCTTTGTAAGCTTTCAAAACTATAAATTTAAAACTAATCATAAATGGGAGGGAGCAAAGCATAATGCTTCCTATGGTACTTGTAAATTGAACTTCAGAATCTTTAGCAAACTTTTACTATGTGAATTTAAGATGGATTTTCCAGGCAACCAGAATAAAGGTAAACTGCAAGAGGCTAGGTGAGGAAAAAAAAGACATGATTCAACTTTGAAACGGCAAGTGGTATGAGTCAATGTCTGAACATCAGCTCTTCCCTTCCTTCAGGTCTCCTTGTGTTCTCTCATAACTAATATATTATAAGTGAGGCAGCAGCGGCCCAGAATCAATGGAGGACAATATTCTGTGGAACACAATGTTCAGTTTTACAAGATGCTCAGCTGCTTGACAGCAGCAATATAGGCTACTTTATGATGAGATGAGCTGAACTGTGCATCACCAGTAGTACAAAGCAGTTTAATAACATAATACCATCTGAGACTGAATGATGACACGCAGAGATATACATTGTCAACTAAAGGTAAAATCAGAAAAATAAAATTAACTATTAATTGACTAATACTGATAATACCACAAAACACTACAATTAGGAATGACACCTGAAATAAATGAAGCAATTGAGCTGAATTGAAATAATTAAAAAATGCAACTGGTATTTTTCTTTTTCTTTTTTTTAAAAGTTAACTGTATTTTAATGCATTTAGATTAATATAAATGTAATTTAATAATAATAAAATTAACTAGATGAGTAAGGTTTGAGAACAAACTTTGAAGTTGGCTTGAGAAAGCCTAGCCTGAAGACCAGTCTGAAGGTCTGACCCGAGTTTGGTGGTTGTAGCTTTCAAACAGCAAGTTCAAAAGTTCAAATAGCAGATCAGTAAGTTGGCTTTCTCAAGCCAACTTAATAATAAATAAAACAATCCATATAATTCAAAAATAAATATTCACTCTGATTTGCTTGAGTCATTCATTTTGATTTGTTTGAGACAGCTGTTCCCAGAAGTCCTGGCATCTAGCCAGTGTGTTCGCTTTTGCATTAAAATAAATGTTTAGTTAAATACTGCTTCATTAATTTATGGTTAATTTTGGTTACTTTATGGTTAAAATGATTCCAACATGTCACCTCATCAAACATTGGTTTTCCTCCCAAACTCTGCCTTTATATTTGATTGATTCACAAATGCTGTGCAAATCAGTAGAAATGGATCATTAAAAGGAACCAGATCAAAACATCATAACAACATAACACTAAATTACAACTGCATACACAGTAGCAAGCACAGTATCAAAGTATAAATAGCTAGTCAAACACAGCTGAACCAGCTTTTCCTACAAAATTAACAACCGCCAAGTGCTCTACAATGATATCCTCGGTTGTATAAAGAGACAACAATGAAGTGGGCAAAGAAAAGCTGCTTGCTTTCTCGAACCCAAACAACTCACCCATTAACATGTATCTACATGTACTTGTACAAGTGAAGGCATTATACTATGAACGTGACACAACCAAGAAGGAGGGTTGAATCCCTTCAACTGGCACAGCACTGTGAAATGTGATGCCCAGTCAGGTTTCATTGCTTCACCTCAGCTGATGACCAGAGGCGATTAGGAACTGCCTGTCGCCAGCCTCCACAAATCAGCATTAGCACCAACATTTTCCTCAATAAATGGATCCATTTCAACATTAATGTAATACAGCCGAATTAACTTAATTCTGGGAGCGTTTACAGAGGCATGGCTGCGGAAATTCTTTGTGGGTCAATAAACAAATGCCTCTGTTAGCTTTCAAGAATTTGGTCAGGGGTAAATCCTCAATGACTGGCTCCTTTCTCAAGAGACTTCCTGAATGTTTCTCATGGAAGGGAAAATTGTTTTGAATGGTTTAAATGGTTTATCGCTATCAACGTTATGTTGGAAAAAAAAGGCCATACCATGTTATGGAGGTCAAGCAGGTCAACAAGTTTGTGTTAGAACACCTCAAGCACCTCAAGATGGTCTACCAAACCAAACCAGCTTGATCAAGATGGTCTATCAAGTCAATTTGGGCACCCTTTGCTAGTGGTGCTGCTGATCAACCTCATAAATCAATTAAATGACCATAAAGACCAGCTTCAACCAACCAGAAACCAAGTGAACCCGACTACTACTGATTCTACAGTCATTCTTCGGTTTTGGGGTAAAAAAGTCATTAAGAGGCCAAAAGAAGCCATTTCCTGATCATAATGAAAAGCATCAATACAAAAACAAAATATTGAACTTGTCTGAAAATAAATGGCAGACAGTCTTCACGGAACCCACCTTTCTTGTGTTGAGGGCTACCACTCGACCTCAGAGTGGGTGTCGCAGGGGACTTTGGAATGACGTCTGGCTGTTTCGGGGTAGTTGACTTCCTTGCGGTGTCCATCTTTGTAGGCGTGCCGGCTTCAAGGTCTGATTCTGTTTTTGAAGGGGTGTTGACTTCCTCGGAGCTGGGATCACTGGGATTGGTCTCTGGAACAGCTGGGGGATCTAAGATAGAAGATGAAAAAAGTGACAAACGTCAACCAAGAGATGAAGACCAGTCGAACTTCATTCCAAAGCTACAGCAAACACTCAAGTGTATTTGTCTACTAGATGTGTGATTACACAGAAGAGTCATTCACAGTTACATTCCGCAGAGATTAAATCCAGATCGATTGCTTTCGATTTGCACACATGATCCATAACAGAACATTTCGGTACAGCAAAGTTTAAATGAGTTAAAGTCACGCCTCCAGACAGCTCAATATGAAACTCAACTGCCCTCCAATTGATTATTGGTAGTTTGAAGGACTGCTCTGTAAACACAAGAAAATACTGGTGATCTTGCCACCTTCCACTTCCCCCAAAACTTTGATTTAGTGGATAGGAGAAACACAGTCCTTCTTAGTGTTGATCAGACACTCAAGACTAAGCCATATGATTAACTTTCTGCAAGTGGAAAACATTCCAATGCCTGCCAACTCATAGACGTTAGATGCCAAAATGCCAAAAGTTTCATTTTCATGCCCTGGAGTCAGTAGTTATTTCTTCAGTAAATATTAAATAAATGTGCAACACTGTAAAAACTGTGTTGCAGGGGCATATATCTACCAAAAAAGATGCAACTTGCATTCTGCATCATTAATTATATTAAAAAGAATCACAATCACAACATATTAATCACAGTCATGGGACTTAATGGCTCTCAATCTCTCAAAGCTGATCATTGTTGTGCAAATCTGCATTAAACAATACAGATAAAAGCAGAATTGCCTCAGATTCAAGATCATTTTATTTCTAATGCTAGGTCATATATGTAGAATCATATTTACTCTGAATCTTAACACGGAATTTAAGTCGTCTTAACCCACAATAGCTCATGACTTCCTGAGCCAAAATCAAACTGAAGCGAACTGTGAGAAGCTAATGAATCTCACCCCTACTGATAAGCATGTTGCTTACCTGGATACTTGAACAGACTAAAACTCTAAATCAAAAATTTCATCCAAGAAAATGAGCAAGAAAACTGGATGTCTGAGATCTTAAAGCCATGATGTCATGTCGAGACAGTCCACACACAAGGAGGAGGTTCAACAGATCACCTGTTTTTCACTGATAAGAGTGTGACCTGGGTTAGAGTCCGATTTGATGTTGGCCAACATTACAGACTCAATAAAGCGTCTATGTATAAACACACAGAAAGACAAACAGATGTCAGAGTAAGGTGTGGCGATATAGCTTAAAAAAGAATACTCAATATTTTTCAGCCTTTTTGATGATATTAAATACTTTTCTTTATTATTATTATTATTGGTGCCAATTAGAGTTGAAATATTTTAAGCAAAAACTAAAGCACAGTAAATGTATAGATTAAATGTTTAAGGCAAATTGACCACTCTGCTAAACAAACACAAGAACGAATCATAATCATTTTTAAGCATTTTATGCACCAATATAACAAAACGTAGCACATGTAGCAGTCCATAACTACTGTTGTTTATGACTAAAACATTTATGATGAATATGCCATAGCACCATTCAGGAAGTAAACAAAACAAAAATTAATCACTGAATCAAAGCTCTGAATCAATACAATGAAACAGACATCGATTTGATTCACAGAAATTATTTGAACTTACCAACTGAGGTTAAAATCAGAGACATCTAATGTCTTTAGAAAACTTAAAGGTCCAACTTAAAAAGATGTGATTTTGTTGTACAAAATATAAGCATCACAAATATATCACAGATTTTCAACACATCATCTTCCTCTATACATACTCCACCCTATAGAGTAGAAATCAGCTTGCCTAGTAAATATGAAAACATCCTGTATTTACTCAGAGGCACAGCTGTGTTTTCTCCACTTCAACATGTCTATTCAGCTGCTGTGAGGCGGAAGAGTTATTCTGACACAAAAAAAAAACATCAGTGGTGGACTGTTTTGTCCCTGGGAGAGCGAGATTGGACGGTATGGCAATGAATGAACAGGGGTTTGAGAGTTTTACAGCGACTAATATTTGGAGATTTTTCAGCTCAGGGTCTGTTTTAGCCCTCAGATGTGCTTAAGGCGAGATTTACTCGTTCTGATCCACTCTGAATTCCTTTTTCTCTTGGCACCGGCACTGCACGATGTCCAGGGACAAACCAAGTAAACGCTGCCATGCACTGCATTATTCATGTTGAGCTAAAAATACAATTACCACCAGACATGAAATGATAATAAAGACATTACGCATGAGAAAAGATCTGGGTTGCATGCATAAAATGTTGAGTTTTAAAATAGTAGTAACTAAGAGCACAGCTACATAGGGAAAATTCCGTAATTTCTGTTGCATTATGCATTTGCTTGGTACTTATTATCATATCTGAAAATAGACTGATACTATAGCAATGCACCATGCTGTCAATCAAGCAGGCAACTGACACATACAAAGAAAAAAAATATTAGTAGCAATGCATCCAGTTACCAATGTAGACGTAAAGTGCATTTAATAATCAAATAATTAATACAATTGATTTAATAAATAAATACATCTGAGTTATATAAAAACATTTACATTGCATAAGGCAGTTTTTGTAATGATATAATTATGTTTCTCCTACATTTCATTGTTGAAATGAACATTTAAACAGCAGCTGTTTTCATGACATAATTTATTCAAACATACATTAAATAATGAAGACAACAAGTTAAGTAAACATATAATGAATATGTAAAATAGTGCATACAGCAAAATACACCTTATTTTTCTAGATGATGGTTCAGACAAATATTTCCAAGTGCCAAAATGCACTATAAATCCACTATAAAACAGGCAAATATGTTCATTTTAAGAAAAAATATGACATTTTCAACAGCATACTGACATTAAAAGCTTATTAAAAAATGCATAAAATCATGACAGCTATGTGCTATGAATCACATAATAAACATAATACAGGACTATAATACAGTATAAAACAGTGTTTATATCTTTTAAAAATGAAAATAAATGAATAAAAAACAAACTAGAATTTCTCCTTTAAACACCTCTGTCACTCTTTGTTGCCCTAAAACCACAGAAAACCGGTTAAATGAAGAGCGCAGAGCAGTCTCACCAAAAAGGGCGCATTGATCCTGAAGGGTATAGAGCTTGAGCAATGCTCTTTTTCAAATATGGAAATGAGACAAACAGGGAGCCGGAAGTGGAAGCAAGCAGCGACTGTTAAATCAAAGATCGGAAGAGGTGAGTGGGGGGTTGGGGGGAGAACAGAAGAACTGGGAGGCCGACTGAGAATGGATCTGCATCTCATTTGAGGCCTAATGAATTACCTCATCCTCAACCCCCCGGCCCCTCGCCCCTCACCCCGGATGGATGATGTAAGCAGACAGGGCGCCTCTTCTGGGGGAAGTATGAGGGAGAGGAGCAGACTCACTGGAAGCCTAGAGTAAACACCAGCTGCTGGGACAGAGCCAAAGAGACACAGAGAGAGACTGTGAACTGTAATGGTGCTCCAAAGTTCTGACTGTCTGGACTTGCTAAAATGTGATGTGTCAAACAAATTTACTTAAGCCCCTCAGATTCAAGCTTGAAGTGCGAACAAGTGCACTGTATGACAGTAAACGAATGGGTCACTGCATGCTCGACAAATGCGCTTAGGATTTTCTCGACAGTACCTTTGAATGGCTCACATTGGAGCTCAAACTTGTTTCTGTGTGTGTTTGTGAGGAGGAAAAGAAAGAAATGGGTGAGTTATAGCTCAGAATTACATAGTTGTTCAGTTTTTCAGCTTCACACATCTGTTATGTTACAGGAAAATAACATATATATTTCTTTTTAAATATACAGTGCCTTGCAGAAGTATTCAAACCCCTTCATTTTTTTTTACGTTTTGTTATGTTGCAGCCTAACGTTAAATCGCTTTAAACTACTTTTTTTTCCCACAACAATCTACACTCCACACACCATAATGACAAAGCAAATAACAAATTTGCAAATTTATTATACATAAAAACCATAAATGATTCCATTGCATAAGTATTCAAACCCTTATCTGGGACAGTTGAAATTTAACTCAGGAGCATTCATATTGCTTATAGATGTTACTACACTTTGAGTGAGGTTAACTTGTGGCAAATTCAATTGAATGTGTATGATTTGGAATGGCACACACATCTTAATAAAAGGTCTAACAGCTGAAAATGCAAATCAGAGCAAAAACCAAGCCCTGAAATCAAAAGAACCGCCTGTAGAGCTCAGAGACTGGTTTGCGTCAAGCCACACATCTGAGGAAGAGTTCAGAAAAAATTCTGCTGCACTGAAGGTTCACAGAATCATGTAGCCTTCATTATCCATAATGGAAGACGTTTGAAACAACTAGAACTCTTCCTAGAGCTGGCCTCCTAGCCAAACTGAGCAACTGATGGAGAAGGGCCGTGTCTAGACTGGTGACCAAGAAGCTGATAGTCACTCTAGTTGAGCTCCATGATCATATATGCAGATGGGAGAAACCTACAGAACGACAAACATCACTGCAACACTCCACCGATCTGGGCTTAATGTCAGTGTGGCCAGACTCAATCCTCTCCTCAGTGAAGACACACAAAAACCCACTTGGAATTTGCAAAAAAGCACCTAAAAGACCCTCAGACTCTGAGAAACAACATTCTCTGGTCTGGTGAACCTCAATTCTAAGCATCATGTTGGAAGGAAACCAGCTCTGCTCATCACCTGCAGAGTACCATCCCAAAAGTAAAGTGTGCTGGTAGCAGCCTCATGCTGTGGGGCTGTTTTTCAGCGGCAGGGACTGAGGGATTCACCAGAGTAGAAGACAAGCTCAGTGCACCAAAATATAGAGATAGCCTTAATGAAAAACCCAGTCCAGAGCATTCAGAACCTCAGACTGGGCAGAAGGCTCACCTTCCAACAGGACAATGACCCTAAGCACACAGCAAGAGTGGCTTATAGACAACTCTGTGAATGTCCTTGAGTGGCCCAGCCACAGCCTGGCCTTGAACCCAATCAAATATTTCTGGAGAAACCTGAAAATGTGCATCTGTCCTCATCCAACCCGACAGAGCTTGAGAAGTGAACAGGTGAGGTGAAGAATGGCAGATAATTGCCTAATGTTGATGAGCAAAGCTTGTCGCATCAAACAAAAAAGACTTGAGGCTATAAAGGTGCTTCAGCTAAGTACTGAGTTAAGGGTTTGAATACTTAGGCAACATATTTCAGATTTTTTATTTTTTATAAATTCACAAAGTTGTGACAGTTCTGTTTTTGCTTTGCCATTATGGTGTATGGAGCGTAGATTGATGTGGAAAAAAGTAATTTAATGCAGTTTAACATAAAGCTGCAACATAACAAAACATAAAAAATGAAGGGGTTTGAATACTTCTGCAAGGCACTGTAAATATTACGTCCATAGAAAGCACATTAAATGTAAGTAAAGTGTCTAATTTTAATGTTTCAAATAAGTTTTTGGAGAATAAAATGTCAAAATTTGGTTGAAATAATGTTACACTGTCATTCAGTGTAACACAATATTTATGTAAAAATTCAAACAACATGCTTATTCTGACTTGTACATATTAAAATATATAAGAGAATAAGGGAGCACATTAAATTTTATTGTGTTTTAAATCAGTAAAAAATTCTTACTGACAAACAGGCAAAACCTAGGATAGCGGCAAATTTAAAAAAATGTCAAATTAGTATTTGAGGTGAAAGTAATTAGCCTTTTAATATGTCAGAAATTGATTTTTGTTGTAAATATGCCTGACATGCCTGTTACACTGAATGACATTTTAGTGGGCGTCTTCTGTAAATCAGGGAAAAATGTATGATATTTATTTTTTTACTCAGAATAACAAAAACAAAATTGCAATTAAATTAAACAGAAAACCTTTTAATTTTGGGGGGAAAATCAACAACAGTTTAAAGCAGTATTACACTTATTGTTTTTATGCTTAAACCCTTTTTCATCTTTGACCCATATACAGTGTAACATAACAGAAATGCTTAATAATGTCACGGTTTGAGAAATTTTATATTACTGCAACAGAATAAATTGTGATATAAGTGGTTTACATAATAAATAATGAATAACCATGTGGTAATGTCTGCTTTTGGACAATCTAGTGAATCAAATGCATTAGACAAGAAAAGTAGAGCATTTCTCATCTTGCTTTTAGATTTTCTTAAATGCAAAGCAAAAGAAAAGATGCAAAAGATGTTCATAAAGTCTGGCATCAGTGAAAAAAACTGATGTAACATTCAGTGTTGGGCACGTTACTTTAAAAAAGTAATTAGTTATAGTTACTAGTTACTGCTCACAAATAGTAACTGAGTTAGTAACTGAGTTACATCATTATAAAAGTAACTAATTACCAAGGAAAGTAACTATTGTGTTACTTTTTTTTTTTTTTTTTTAATGTCCAAATATGTCAAATAACTTGGATGCCCCCAATATTAAATATA
The DNA here is from genome assembly GCA_021397915.2 of Tor tambroides. NCBI lineage: Eukaryota > Metazoa > Chordata > Actinopteri > Cypriniformes > Cyprinidae > Tor > Tor tambroides. Next base: position 18,190 of record JAFVLL020015280.1, read on the forward strand.
TGTTAAATTAATGAAATGGACACTAAATAGAATAAATTATTATTATAAAACATTGTACACTAATCTACACTATTTTAATGTTTCTGTGGGACAATGTGAGAGACACCTATCAAATTCAATATAAATATCTGACACTTAGCATCAGTCAGTATTATAATATGATATTATGATAATTTAGCATTATAAGATGATAGAACTTTATTAATTAGAATAACCATGTATGAATGCATATTTGTCATGTTGACTGAACTTAGGACTGGTGGTGGTGCTTAAGATATTGTTTGTTATTTAGTGTTTCTATAAAGAAAAGGGGGAAAAAACTAAAAATAATAATGATAAGATAACAAAACTACTAGAAATTCTACTACTAATAACAATATAAAACGCACTAAGGATTAATGAGCTGCTGGGTTCATGAATATTAATCACGTTGTCTGCGTTCGCTCGAATTGATTTGCTGAAATCAAAACAGGGACGAGAATAGGTGAGGACCAGCCAATGAGATTGTCGTTTGCACATTAGTTCCGCCCACTACCAGAGAAACCGGCAGTTCTTAAAAAAAAATTCCAAAGGAACTCGATTATTCTGACAGGAAAATACAACAAAGAATATCGTTTACATGTAGCGCGTCAATTCTGCATGGTATGTAAGACTCTCTTGCTCTGTATCTTTCTTTGCGTGTGTGTGAGAAAGCGACAGCGAGTCGTGCGCCTTCAGCTTCACACTAGAGTTTACGGTACGTCAAATACAGTTACTACACACTGCGCATTCAGATGAACTGAAAAATAAAATTATAATAATATTATAATAAATTATAGTAACACTGCATTTTATTGTAAGTAACGGTAACAGCGTTGTAACGGGGGAAACAGTAATTCGTTTGATTACTCATTACTAGAAAAAATAACGCCGTTAGTAACGCCGTTTATTTATAACACTGTTATTCCCATCACTGGTAACATTTGAGTTAAAAACAAAAGACTTAGGGCCAGATTTGCCAACGCAAACTGTCTTTTGGCGTTAAAATAATACTGTCAGGATTTACTAAAGACGTGCAGTGAAGAATTAGCGCTAAAAAGTCATGAACATAGTTATTTTTGCACCTGACCTTATTGAATATGCATTTGTAGGAGTTTCCCTTTCAGATGCAAAATTTATGGGAGGAGAGTATTAAAATGAATCACGCAACGCGATTTACTGGTATTTGCGGCATTATTTAACGCCCAAAAAAAGCATGTCTTAAAGCAGGCGGTAATTTGTGCTGCTCTTGGTAGATTGCGCTGGTCATTACGGAAATGATCTGGCTGTGTCTGTGTTCTTTAATGTGTGCATTGACAGTAAATCACACTCAGAATTTTTCCCTTCCCGTCGGCGCTTTTATGGAATTGCTATTAGCTACACTGTTAAGTAAGTAAATCTGGCCCTTAGTAGTAAAACTAACATTACAAAACATACAGTTCTGATTGAAGCCACTGCAAAATAGCCAATATCTGTTGAACCAAACACTAATTAAATTCTATATCAATGCGATAAGTTGTGACTTTGCTCGACAGTCATAAACAATTAAACTCTATTGTGCAATGTCAATGATATTTACCATTCAAAGACCACTTTCATTGCTAAATAGCAGTGTCCCTCTTCAAAACCACAGACACAATGAGATAAGATGACTGCGTGTGGTTTGAACCCAGCAGAAGGTCCCTTGAGTCTGTAACCACAATGCACCAGCATGTTTTACGATCCTCAGAGGAAGTGACAATTCTATATGTGGCAATGCTTCACACAATGAAGGCCATACCTGACATGCAGCGATGGATGCCATTCATAACTTCCTGCTCTGTCATGATGCAAGCTGTCATCCTTAGTGACTAGTGCAGTTTGTTAAGCATTCAAAGACTTTTCTTATACGAAAGCAACCAATTTCAAAAGAAAATTAACATATCTCATACAGTATCATTTGATTAATAATGCATCTTTGCTTAATAAAAGTATTAACTTCTTTCAATAAAAAAATTTAATAAATAAATATATATATTTACTGACCCCAAACCTGAGAGCAGTCCTTCTGTTGAGGTCCACCTTGAGAACCAGCATGATTTTGCTGGAAACCTTCAACCAGTTAATTTTAAACCAGTGAAGACCTAAACATCAATTCAAGACAGTCTAGAGATTCTGCTAAACTCAGTGTTTGGGTTTCCAGCTCCACCCAACAACCCAGCGACCATCCTAGCAGCAGAAGCTTAATTATGGGATCCACATACACACCAACCTCAGCACTAAAGCACTTACACGTACTGTGAACTCACTCACACCATGAGCGGGAGGAAATTAGAGCCAAGAGCAAGATCTGCAAACTGAGAGCTAAACTATCACATAGGGAATTAAAAACACAAGGCCTTAGACAAACATTTAGAAATTTGATCAAACCACTTAAATACTCAATATTCAACCTCAACATGTGGAGACTATTTTGGTTTGGCCAAAAAATGGTCATATGGTTTGAATCGATTGCTAATTTTATGTACTGTTAGCATCTGTATCTAGCTAATGTAAGCAGTGTGCTGCTGATTTGATGGCAGAAACAAAATATATCAACAATAAAAAAATCTATCTGAGGTTAAGTCGGCGTCATCATAAAAGCTTGACATGTCCATTAGTGGTTTCTACTAATTCCACCACATTAATATTTGACATTGAATGCATCTTTTGTCTTTAGATTTGAATCATATCATCTTTATAACTTACCGACATTTTGCTTTATGCTTCATCAAGACTTTTTAAACCATACCCACATGTATAATGTCCCATTTTTCTTCTAAAGAAAATGTAAACAAAGTTTGGGTTGCATAATATATTGGTAGCATATCGGTTGTTTGGCACATATTAAAAATTTTAATTTATTGCTGTCGGTCAATGGATATATAATTGCTGATATTGAATCGGATTTAATTATAAATGCTCATTCCCCCCAATTTCACATTTAAAATTCACTTTGCTGCCATTTACCACATTTAAAATTTCATTTAATAACAAACGTTAAATGTAATCTTTCAGCAAATCTCTAAATGATACAAAGTTATTCTGCACATTATAGTATTGTGATGCCTAAATTTACTCATTGCATTAAATTGTGACCCTGGACCACAAAACCAGTCTTAAGTCGCTGGGGTATATTTGTAGCAATAGCCAAAAATACATTGTATGGGTCAAAATTATCTATTTTTCTTTTATGCCAAAAATCATTAGGACATTAAGTAAAGATCATGTTCCATGAAGATATTTTGTAAATTTCCTACTGTAAATATATCAAAACTTAATTTTTGATTAGTAATATGCATTGCTAAGAACTTCATTTGGACAACTTTAAAGGCGATTTTCTCAACATTTTGATTTTTTTGCACCCTCAAATTCCAGATTTTCAAATAGTTGTATCTCGGCCAAATATTGTCCTATCCTAACAAACCATACATCAATGGAAAGCTTATTTATTCAGCTTTCAGATGATGTATAAATCTCAATTTCGAAAAATTGACCCTTATGACTGGTTTTGTGGTCCAGGGTCACAATTGATTTTTTTTAGCAATTTATTTCACAATTTATAGTACAAAACTTAATATTGGCCATAACATGAGAATAATTATCGGCTTATTAGTATTGGCCAGAATTTGAACATTTGTGCATCCCTATAGGAATTACAATATGAAACCAGCATGTGAGAAAACAAAACAAAAAAGCTCAATTGAAACTCATATCATTGGCATTTAGTTGCATCAGACGGGTTCTGACATTACAGCACAGATCAGCTGACTGTCACTGCATTCCGACTTCTCCATGATATGATCTTCACACCTCCAGTCCTCTCAGAAGAAACAGACTGTAAATCCAGCCTTTGACAACATACAGCAGGGCTCAAAGTGCAGTACAGCTGTTATGGACTAAAACTAGAACACATCCAGACATCAAAACATGAGATTCCCACACAAGGAGAGTAAAACAGGCAAAGGAGTGAAAGACAGGAAATGCCCTCATTGAATTCCAAGGCTTCTTGTGTTTGATCCTTGAACTTTACACCACCTATGAGATGATATGACAAAGAATGTGGCTTAGGTATTTAAAAGGCACTTAAAGATCCTTCAGAGTGACTTTAAAGTCAGCATGAAATGAAAATTGAAAATGAAATGGATGTTATTGATCTTAGTGAACAATTCTGCTTCTGTTTAATTTTTGACGTTGTAATTCTGAATCAAAATATCATAACTCAATCTTCAGGTTAAACAGTCTTCTCTCTGGCGATGTATACCTCTACTTCTCCAATCATTTTGTCCTCATAAACCCCGTCCCTTTCGACTGCAAGCTTACATTAAGATCTGCCTCCATCCATTCAACAACCAACGGATAGAACCAAGTTCCCGCCCTACATTTATTTCCTTTTTGATAATCTGTTTCACTCAGATGTACATCGCAATACAGAAGAAATGATCTGTCACTACTTTCATTTCGTCACAATTTTAAAAGATAACAGCTCTGTTCCAAAACCTAGCAAGCTGAGTACCTAGAAAACATTGTATGGCATTATAAGTCCCTGATGTTTCTTCAAAGCAACAATAAAATACCTCACTATGGCCAAATTACAAACAGCTAAAAGCAGCATCGCAAACATGCTGATAAGGCAATCCAAACAAATTAGAAGTTTTAGGACTTTTAGGAATGTTAATTATTCAATCTAATTAAAACGACAATTTTTACTGGTACAATGTATTCTTTATATGCTTAGTGTAGTATTGTACTATTAGCTTAGCAACATGCTAACATTAAACCAGATAGCCTACATTATAAGGAGTTCTCAGTCTTTCCCCAAGTAGATATGACCTAAACTTGTATGTCTTTTACCTACATAGAATAAAGCTGGCTAGCTATAAAGATGGCTGTCAAGTGAAGTGACTTGCCTTAAACTTTGGTCAAACTCTACTGCAATCAATTTGCTAATATATGGTGCATAGAGTTGCTTCCTCAAATCAGTCACACATGAGGGTCCATTTTTATAAAGGATGTTGTCTTAAAAGGTGGTTAGGCAGCAACAGCTCACTAAGCTAATGTTTTGGTTGATGATGTAAATAACATGCTCTTAAAATCTGTGTAAAATCTGAAGTGTGTAGTGAAGCACCAACTAATACACACAAGTGCTTTAGAGCACTCAGAAGAGCTCATTAAAATCAAGAGCATGTAAAGTTCAATTCATTATTAAATAACCTGTATTAAAAGGCCTTTAAAACATCTTAAACCAGCCTAAGCTACTTTTCTGGTTTTAGATGGTCTGTTAGCCAGTTTTCTAAGGGGTTTTGGGCACTTTTATGTTGGTCAGGCTGGGAGATCAGCTCAAAACAAGCTACATGTAAGACCAGCAAACTAGCTTAGGATGGTTTAAAATAGTGTTTTTAGCAAGTATAGTGTTTTTTTTTTAATAGTTCAAGTGGTTCCCAGTTTCTTACATTCCCCAGAATTCCCTGCAATTCCTCAGCTACTCTAAGTGATCTCAGTAATGTTAGCCTCACCAAAAAATCTTTTAAACAAGTAGTCCCAACCCAAACTTTTCTGACTTGCTAACACAAGTGATTTTTTTTTTTTTGCTCAGAGCAGCCACAGAGACAAATTTGATTTTCAAAGAAACCCATTTCAGTGCACTCTGTCAGATAATAGTGAAATTTTACATGCGGCCTTCCAACAGCGGCTAACAGATCAGTCCATCATGTTCCTTCAAAAAGGGCAAAGCCTTCAGTGTAATGGAGAAGATGGTGGCAGTACATTGTGTCTGTGTCCTCTGACATATTCTGGTGCGGATGGATGCCTTTATTCAATCTGAGAGGGACGATGGAAACACGCTGTCCCGCAAGCGCTTCATGTCTGTGACCATGTTCAGGACTGTGATTTACACCATCTGTGTGCTACACGGGAAAGAAGACCTGACGTGACTCCATCTGTATGCAGGCATGAGCTCTGGAGTCTTGTCACACCGTTCCTTTCCCGTTCGCTCTCTCTTCCTTCATCTCTCTCTCTCTCACTCCTCAGCTGAACAGAAGACACACATTCAGTGAGGAATGTTTAGCATTCCTAGCACTCAGTGGCCACACCAGAAAACACAGCGCCTGCTGTAAATGACAAATATGAATGTTGTCTCCGTACTGAAATAGCTCAGTGTCTGTCCATATTACAAGACCAACATCAACATGAAGTTTTAAAGAGACAGCTCACCCAAAATAAATAAATAAATAAATAAATAAAATCAAGCTATTATTCACTTCTGATCTTCTAATGATCATCTAATTAATCTTCTGATAAAAACAAAGAATAATTTTCTCATGAAAGCACAGAGATAAATAGGGTGGACATCAAGCTTTTCAGTGAAAAATGACTTTTAATTTTTTATTTTTTTTTAACCAGAAATGAAACTCACACTCGTGTTTTTCTAAACTTGCATAACTTATCGTTTCTGTAAAAAACAAAAGAAGAAAATTTGGGGGAAAAATATCCTTTTTGTTGTTGTTGTTGGTATAATAAACTTAATGTGGTCGAATATTGTTTTTGATCCCAATGACTTACACTGAGGACAAAATCAAATATTCTTCAAACATTCTTTTAGGTTTTGCAGAAGAAAGTCATGAAGGTTTGTACGAAGCCCTTAAAGGGGTATGATGGGAAAAAATGGGTATGATGAGGAAAAAAGAGATGAGAGGAAAAACTATATTTCAATGCTTTGTGTTCTCTCATAAAAAATTGCACTCCCCTAAGGAATTCTGTATTCGCCTGCAAAACTTTTGATATGTAAATAATATGAGATACTGAAATACATGAAATAAATATGCGATATATGAAAATATATTTGTGAGGGGAATTTTTGCTAGGGAATGCAAACTGTTTTGTGAGCCAATGCAAAGTTTATTCGGGGATGCAATACTTTTGCGAGAGGACGCAAAGGTGAACTATCATTTTTTCCAACAATTGTAAATTAGAAACTGCAGCATATTTGTTATGTAGTGGCAAAAGATTACCACAGCTACATAGAGGATTTACCAGATCCTTTATTCAATGCAAATATGCATTGTGGAAAGCAAAATGGATGAATACATACTGTAAACCATAGGTGACGTGCAATATTTTTGAGGTCATACAAATTGATTATAGGGTCAAGCCTTCCTATTATGAATACAAAACAAAAACTATATTTAGAAAGAATCTGGAGTACAGTATGTGGCCTCGAAAATTCCTTTCCTTCAGATTTCCTTGCCATTTTCTGGGTTTAACAAAATTCAATTCTTCTGAGAGGATTAATTACTCCAGAGACACATTTCTAGGCCAGATTTGATGCAGTAGAGAACCACATCTATTCCTCAGGCTGAATGTCCTTCAGTTATCACTGGTGCGTGTGTGTGTGTGTGTGTGTGTGTGTGTGTGTGTGTGTGAGAGAGAGAGAGAGAGAGAGAGAGTACTGAAGGTTGTGGTTGGGATTTATAAAACTGGATGATTTGATTGTTACATGCCAATTAAACACATTCCCCTGTAGGCTGTTGACACTCATTTAATACCATCTGAATGAAGCCCAGGTAAAATTTCCCACCACTTCAAAAAAGGAACTAAATAACGTGCCAATTGCCTAATGGGATACCATGTTATCTTAATTTAGTGTACAGTAGCCTATATTTTCCGAAGTTGTGGTTCCTTCCTTCTGTTACAAAGTCATTTGTTGTCATTCCAAAAATGGGGTCATTTTCTGCTCATTACATAAGAGCCTCTTGGTTCAGGGTTTTGAAACTGAATGATATTGTTTCATGGGTGTGACAGAGAGGGGTGTGTGTAGAAGAATGTGTGTTGGGGGTTGCTACATGTTACGCAACAGAAACTGGCCCCTGTCAGTCTGACAAACTCTTTAGCCTCCACAGAGCTGACAGGGACATAATGATTAAAACGGTTTTCTAGCAACACCAAATATTTTACTTAAAATGATGCATAATGAAAAACATAGACTTGTTTATACAGAACGCTTTTAAGCAAATTGAATTGCCTCTATTTGATCACAAATGCTGAATAACTTATTTTGACGTATTTATACTATTTCACATGGATACCAATTTACTAACAGCAACCAACATTTATTGATCACAACAAAAACTGGCACATTCTCCACAAGGGAAACACACAGACCTTGACAAACATGTTTAATGTTCTGTTGAAACCTGAACACTGTGGTGCTTGGATTATCATGAATAAAAAAGTCAACAGTGCTGTCATTAAGTAATAAAACATTGCTGAAAACAGTCCTATTTGCATTTTATTTACAATGAAAATAGTAGATTGCCCTGAAATAATGACAACATTTGGACCAAAAAAAAAATTACAAATCTGGCTATTTGTTTTAGCAAATCTTGAGTAAATATGTAAAATAAGCATTTATTTAAATGCACCAAATGCAAATACATTTCAATCTTTGTCAGTAATTATTCAGTATTTATACAGTATTATTTCATTAATAGCATTATTGTGATTAGATATCGGTCAACCACTCATTTCAATTCTCATTAGTTACCTTTCAGTCTATAAACAAACCAACTAAATGTGTAAAATGGGTCATTAAAGTGCCGATTTATTAGTGTTCAGTAAAGCCGTTTTATTGAATGCAATGAATCTTAATGATTCAAGCACACTAGAAACCGATTCTCAGGTTAGCAAAGGGAGAATTATAATGAAAGACAGCCAAACAGTGCAGACAGCTGGGGGTGTAAAACGAAAGGTGGGGGGAACCAAGCAGTACTCATGCCTGAATGCAGATCTAAAGAAAAGAGAGATTAGAAGATGCTCTTCAAAAGTCCTGACAGGGCAGAACTCAACAGAGCAGACCTCGTCAGACTGAAAACACCTCGGTTCCATTCAGGGCAAAATATTAATTAAATTTACTTTGTGTTTTCTCTCAAACAATTGAATAATGGGCTCCTAAGTGTGTGTTAGTATGCAATGTGTCTTGTTTTGTCTTTGATATAAAATGAAAGCACAACAAAAGGCAATTAATCAGTCTAAAGGCACAAACCGAGTCCTTCTATGAAGGATAAAAAGAAAGTTAATGAGTAACAGCCTACAGTGAATAAAGTCCTCAATGTAAAGGACTCAAACACAAAAGCAGCATCTTGTTCAGATTCTGAAAAAGAAACTCAAGTCCATTTTAGGACGAAATGTTCAGTTAGAAAGTGACTAAACTGTATAGTCTTCAAGTGTTTTACCCTAGTCTCGAGGATATTTACTAGGCATGATCCTCATACAGAGACCAGTCACTAATGACACATCTGACTGCAACGAATGAATGACAAAGTCCAATTACTTCTGAATGACTTTTAGTAAACATATCAATCACCCACCCAAAAAAACTGCAGAGTATCATTGGTATTCAGCAATTTGATGAAGAACAGGCCAATGCTCAGTTATAAGGATGACCAGGATTGGGATTGATCTCCTCCAGCATGAAGCCAGAGGAAAGCACAAAAAGGAAGCAACATCTTATGATGCTGCAGGAGGGCTCTGTGTTACATAACAAACCCTCCTATTCAGAAGCAACAGCCAAAGCCCAAGACCTAAAGATCCACTCTGTCTTCTAAGCAGATCCATTAAATCACTGCAATTTGAGTTGAGAAATAGATCAGCTGTCATGTTACTGTATATTCATGCTTATCAGGACATGCATAATTGCAGGGTGTATCCAAACTCAATGGCTTTCTGCATAGACTAGCTGTTACCAGGGAATGTATCATCCAAATCACTTTGAAGATCATATGCTTCTATTTATTGGGTCACTATGGTGTCACTGCCAAGATGATGTAGTCAGCATTAATCTGAAATCATGACCAGAAGTGTTTGATGATGAATTAATCATAGTGATCAACTGAAATTGGTCTTTAATCATTTTGTATTGTAATGTTATGGACTGCAGGAGTGATGTCACAGAAATAGGGCGGTGCACTGTAATCAGGCGTCACAATAATCCATGACATCCACACATAATGACAACAAAACACCATGCTAGTAAGCAGATCATCGCTGGATAACTAGTAACTAATAACTAGTACATTAGGAATACGTCATATATCTATTCGTTGTCCATTCAGCCTAAATGGATTGTGCAATTCCCGCGTGAATATCTCATGATTGAGATTGAATCACTATAACACGTCATGTATGCCCCCATGAACACGTCATACCTCAGATAAAAAGATGCTATAGGAAACTGGATAGTTTGACGTAATATACAAAAATTCTATATAAATACGTGTTTACCTGTTTATTTTGAAATAAACACATAGATAAAAAAATAAAGTTGCATAAATAACGTAAATATATTAAATAAACGAACGCAGATGTATTTATTTAATGCTAAATAAATACCATTCTAGAACAGCGGAAGCCCTAGCATTATTATATTTAATTTATTATTATTTAAAATGTAATAAACTAGCTAACTGCACACCTTGTTAAAGTTAACCTCAAATGACAGTTTTTATATCGTTCCTACGATATTATTATACTATATATATATATATTCAACTGACTAATGTATTCATACACCGATCATAAATCACCAGGGAAAAATACTGATTTATTAAGGAAACATAAATGCAGACTTACGTGCTTCTGAGGGTGTCAACTGATTTATCCCCGGCTGTGTGTCAAGATGGTTGAATTCCATGTTTGTCGTTAAATCAGGCGTATTTCGTCTCTAAAATGTAATCATTCCTTTTCGTGAGACAGGGAGAAACTTTCTTCAATCGCTCCGGATTTCCACAGGCACACGAAACCGATCCCTGTTTCTGCTCAGCGCACAAAAATCCCCAAAACAATCAACTGAAGGGTTTTGGGAAAATATTATGGATACGATTGATGCATGAAGAGCCCGTGATTAAAGTCCAATCATTAAACTGTAGATTTGCCCCGGCCTGATAGAGCGGTGAGATTGAATAAACTTTCTGACACACAGCGGATACGGCCTCTGTGTGCTCCCTCTGCCGCTCTGAAGGTGATGGCATGCGGCTCATTGTGAGCTGTAGACCGTCCCAACTCGGCCTCCAGTGTGGAATGTACCACATTTTACATAGGGGTGGATTTAGAATTAAAGGAATCCCTAATTACCGGCGATGGTTTGTTAATTCTGTTTAGAAACTACAAATGTAGTCAGGAAGAGTTAGAAAATATCTACTTTGTCTTTTTTTTATCTATAAAAGCTCGCCTCTTTTAAATACTGTCACCTATTTTACCTGCCCAACCTGTTTTACATTAGAAGGTTCCGTCTGCCTGCGTCTCCCAAATGTTCAAACTGTGTTTGTGACTCAATGAACTGAATTTCATTATTTTAGAAAGATGCGATAACGACTATTCAGAGTGATGTTTCTCTCTGCTATGAGCTCATATCACCTGTTCACCTAACAAATTATATTATACGCATAAAAATTTGTAAAAATTTTAACCACCCATTGGAGTTTTGTTTGTTTTTTCCATATGTTTTAGCATAGAGGTCATGTATATGCTAGTATATGTTGACAAAATCCACTTTTACCTATTTACTTTTTATATATGCTTTCTCTTCCAGGCAACAGACCAAAATACTGATAATGCATCCTGCACTGGCTTATTTTATCCAATCAAATGCTGGCTAACATGTGAATGTCCCTCCCCTAATACAACCTACAATCGCAAGTAGCAAATAGTCTTTTTTTACACCTTTAAAATCCCATACAAACTTCCTGTTTTAAAAGGAAATATGTAAATACAGGAAAGAAACTGGTGGTGCTTGCTAGCGTTTGTAATATATATATATATATATATATATATATATATATATATATATATTTCACTATATGTTAGATAATGTACACCATGATATCAACATCAACAACAACAACAACAACAACAACAATAATAATAATATTAAATATATATATATATATAGATGGATAGATAGACAGCCATAGATATCATGGTGTGTAGATTATCTAACATATAGTGAAATTTCATAACAATGTCACAATCATATTGCAGAAGAAATATATTTCTCATTCAAACAAACCGTCTAATGTTCAGTTTAACATGACCTAATATATCCTGCGGGGCAAAACAACGATAATGGAAAAAAACGTGGTTTGCTAAATCTTATGAATTACGAAGCTGCTTGCCACCTGTAGAGCGCAGCTGGTCAAGAGAGGATAAGAGTGGATGCTATAGGGAAGAGGGGGGATGGTGTAGGAGTAAAATGGGGGGGGGGGGGGGGTGCGAATGGCACGCTTGAGAGGGGACATCCCGTCCAGTGGGTCTCCTTTGTGCAGCTGTTGGTCTGTATTAACACAAACCCCCCAAGAGCCACCTGTCACTGCAACTGGACAGAGTGGTAAATTGGGGGAGTTAGAAACTTGGAGGCAAGAACCCCAAACAAACTAACTAACTAACAAACTAACTAACTAACTAACTATCTATCTATCTATCTCTGTATAGGGGCCTATAAAGTTTTAAATGTCAAGGTTTTTAAACTTTTTTTTTTTTTTTCAAAACTTTCGATCAAGGGTAGCCAACAGTCATAGTTTGTCTTGACAAACTTTGCTTTTCCCATTTAAATTAGTCTTTTGAATTTAAAAGGATTTTAATTCTACTTACGTTCAAAATGAAACTGCAATTCTGCTTGTTTGCTATCACCATTCAAATTTAGGAACTGAATTGGAATTTAAACAGCATTCTCAATTTAATGTTAAATGGCATCCAACCTTGTTCTAGTTATATGGAAAGCATATATAATCATCTCTAAATCTATGCATGATACTATTGCCAATAATTAGAGTTTGAACAGACCTCATTCTGAAGCTGACTCATCCTGCAAAGCTTTAGATATAAATATTCAAATAAAAAGATACAAAAATTAACCACAAATCTGCTAATGCATTCACAAATCCCTATACTGAGTGACCTCATGTTCTTCACTTGCACTGTTAAGCATGACGCTAATGTAATAAAAAGACTCACTCAAAAGCTTCTTTATGAGCTGAAAATGAATAAATGAGGTGTGACAAAGCAGAAAATAGTGCAGATTTGCTATATTGAGGACAGTTTTGTGATTATACCGGTAATGTAAATGCAAACAGCATTTCATTACGGAAAATAAGGACAAAACTACCATACGCCATTCGCACAAAAAAAGGCACTGTGAAATAAAGATGTGAACACACACCCACTGAATATTTATGTCTCTGTGGGCGTACACAAACTTTAACACATTCTGGGCATTTTTTCTAATGGCTTTGTTGAATTTGATAGCTGAATAGAGGCTGAACTGTGAGGGACACAACAGAGCTCTAATATGATCAAATCAAAATTAGAAAGGGAAATTAAGACTGAGCGAGAAGCCTGAGAAGTCTGGTTTAACTATTTGAGTTGTCAAGAGAAGAAAGCGTGATATAAGAAATCTTTAATAAACCGATGAATCATGTTCTTTTACATGTTTCTGTTTCACGTGTTTTTGTGGATAATATTCCACACCCAAAGAATCACTCATGTTGCATGTGACCATTAGTTCAGATTCAAACTGACTGAGCTGAGATATATTTCAATGCAAATTTGCTCTCATGCCTCCTAAAAAATAAGATAAAATTGCTTTAAAGTATCTATAACAATACAGTTCAATTGCTATTTGACATCTAGCAGTTTGTTCCACTGCTACCCATTTTGGACACTGGGCTTAAAACTTTAGTTTTATATGCTTGGTGAGGCTCAGGTTGAATAGAGTCAGTCTGGAGAAGCCTGTCTATTGTCCTGCAGAACCCAAGGGTCAGCATCTCTGCATGGTCAGGGTCATCATTGGCCCCTTTATGAAATCACAATAACAGGAATGCCCAGAATGCACCCAGATAGACTTTCATAAGTGTGTTTCTATGTGAGGAACGTGGTATCAGCCAACTTTAGAATAGAGTTAGTGACGCATTGAGAAGAACCCTGGACAGTCTCATCTGTTCATTGTTTGAAACATTTCTGTCAAAGTCTGTCTTGCCTTGTTCAGATGGGAAGCAACGGGATGGGGTTGACAGATCATAAATAAAACAATGTGGTGTCAGATAAATCAGGCTACTTTGTTTATTAGAGATCATAATGCGCAGCAGAATGAGAAACCGGTTAGTCAGCATATTGTGTCATTTGTCTGAAATAATTGTCTCCAGTCAGCCACAGTTCTAGTGTAATGTTGCATGACATTAGATATTATAAGTGAGGCAATGAAAACCAATATTAAACAATGTCACAGTGTGAATGTGTTTTGCAAATTTAAACAAGGATGGGAAATGTTCTTTGTAAAATGTGGGCAAAGACAACCACAAAGTTGTTTCTATTAAACTTATTTAAACATTACAGAGTTATGATTATCACAAATGGGTTTTCTATTAAGTATAATGATAAAATACTCATAAATGTGTCTCACAAAATGAGGTCACTTGTTGGGTGAATTGTCATGAATAGGCAACAACTAACAGATATAATTTTTCCACAGCGAAACACCTACTGAGTAACCATTTGCTTTTAGCCAAAATAAAATGTAGAAATTCAAGTCAACCAAATAAGCCTAAATAATTCCACTTGAGTATGTAACAAAGCTAAATTTCAAGGTCAAGATGAGCTGCACCACATAAAAGCTCTTGTCATCAATCTGAAAATTGCTCTATTGTCGTGTATTTTTAACTGTTGCTTTCCCTCAAGTCATATAATTTACAGGATGATTTTGTTTCTTTGTATTGTATGATTGAGGCAACATATCAGCTGTCATTACAGTTTTAGGTCCTAATTGTTGGGGTGAGAATGGAAACAAAAGATTATTGTAATCTCAGGTGTCTTATCTTTCTGAGATTTCTTATCAGAGTTGCATTTAAAACTGTTCACTCAGGCTACTTGACTCACTAAAGTAGAATAACAGCAGGAGTAACTGCAACTGGTGTTTTTTAGATTAGATGCAGCTTTATTGTAATTGTGCAGAGTACAAAGCCTATGAAACACAGAAGAATTCTATAGTGTAATTGTCAGTCGTGTCAGTGCTTTACACTTGAAGGAAATGTGTGTAAACTTAACTGAAAAACTACTGTTATATTTCTGCAATGACATTAAGACATTTTTTTCTTACAGTATAGGGGTTCATTTTACCCGTTTTATGATCTTAAACTTGCTGCAATAGCAACTAAATTAGCCAACAAAATAAATAAATAAATAATAATAATAACAACATATGTTATAATTGCACATTGCTTTTACCCATAGGTAACAGAGCTATTTGGATCCCTTTCCAAAGCCATGGATTGAACCCTGCACTGCAGAGACCACAGCCCCCTTTTTTGCCCTTCTACACCTTCACTTGGCCCCCACCTCCTACTCCACCATCCAGCGATCCGCCCAAAGACCCTTTCATTACCATGACAAACATTGTACTTACCAGGAAGATAAAGAGAGAATGAAAAAGGGACAGAGTGGGTGAATGACCCACTGTGACCCTACTGGAGCAGTTTAAAAGCTTAAATTCCTCTTTAAAATGTCCTTCACTGTTGAAATATAGCCTATTGGTAGACATTTTTAAAAAAGAATTTAATTGTAGCCAACTTAAGAGGAACTTTTGTGCAGTGAGCACCTTCCATTCACTGCAGGTGCAGTAGATACTGCTGTGGTGCCAAGCTAAAGCTGTTCCATTCGGATAGTACTTATTCAATATGCTTGAGCTGCAAACACATCAAAACCTCTCTGGATCTGATGGGGATGTGCACTCCTAAAAATAAAGGTTCCAAACTGAGAATTTTGTAGTGATGCAATAGAACCTTTCTGGGTTCCTTAAACACTGAACGGCTCTTAAAAGAACCATTTTTTCTTAGTGTAAAGAAAGTTTTAGAGAAACTTTTGTGCAATGGAAAAGTTCTATGGATGTTGCAGGTTATTCATAGAACTACATGCCAATAAAGAACCTATATTTTTAAGAATGTGGCCTATATGCTAAGAACAACAGTTTTTATGATTATGACTACATACACAAAGCATGACACAACTTCATGAGCGAAGAAGAATAGTAAGCGAAACTCTGAAGTGAATGATAGGACCGTCAAACACTAAGAAAGACTGTGTCCAAACAACACAAATATACTGCAGCAAAAGTGACAGCAAACCTCAATATTCATTTTGAATATTATCAAACCACTGTTGGCAATTTTGCAGAGAACAAGCAACTGGCAGACATTCTGATAGGTAACATTCCACTAGAGACTATTTAATTGTATTAATGCAAATGGTGGTAAAACACCTTAATAAAGAAATACTGCGTATTCCTCAAGTGTTCTCTGGATCTCTCTGGATCTTTTTTTTTCAGAATTCATCGCATAATTCTGTGTCATATGAGCATCTATACAGTTATTATCCATTCACCAAATATCATTTCTTCACATAATGTGGACCACAGGGCAGTTTCAGAAAACTTGAGGCTGTAGAGCAGTGATAAGACAGCTTTATCTGAAACGGTGGAAAATCTCATTGACGAAAAAGAACTTCCTTCCTTAACAGAATGAAGTTAGTCCGAAAGCCATAATCCCTGTACAGAATTCCCTATTTAATGGATCGTATGCACCAAGGAGAGAGATAAAGAGGTCTTGACAGCAAAAGAAGGACAGAATGAGCTCAATAACATACAGAAAAAAGAACAGGAAGAAATATATGGCTATGAAAAGCAAATCCTGTTCAGTTAACCTCAAAATCGCTGGCCAAAGCAGAGTGACATCTGCTCCACCTGCTGAAAAGCACCACTAGCCGTGGCAAGCCCTGGACTACAACCAGATTTCAAGGGCAAGCTATGCTCTGCTAGTCATTACTCTTGCCAAGTCATTAAAAAGCAATTGATGTATAATCAATAATAGGCAAACTGAAATTGGACTAGCGTTGTTTACTGCAATGGGATTTATAGCAATATGATAGACAACAACAACAAAAGTTTTGACTCGTGTTCTTGCATAGTCTATCCAGATTTTAAAAGTTGTGTAGTTTATTCCATCCTTTTACCGAAAAACACAACGTATGGCTCATTGAAAACCCATCCCATTGATTAGCTCATATCCTTTATGATGAAGTGGGTGATTAAGCCCTTCATGTTCTTGCTTGATCACTGAAGTGGTTGGCCGCACCAAAAAAGTGGATCACAGCCACACAAATATCAGGGAAAAGGAGAAAATTTCCCTGTGGTAAACTGATCCTCAACCTGGAGGCAGAGGTCAGAGGATGACGTAATGGCTGTTGCCAAGGCTACATAAACAGTTGAGAAACACAAGCAAGCATGACTGGAACTGTTAGATCAGCTTCAGCAGCACATGGCATCACTTCTTCCAAACAGGACTGTGAACCGCCCATCTACCAAACACACACTCGACACACACTTTGTATTGCCAGTAAGGACTGAAACACATCTCTGAGGAATGTGAATAACGTCAGTGAGATTTCACACTGGAAAATGATGTTATTTATGCTTGTGTACGCGGATGTTTTAGACTGTGCTCTCATAAAATGTCATACTTGTATTCAAATCCTGCACCTCTGCAGCAGCCTCTACATATACAATTAAAACAACATATTTTGAAAAATTAAATTTACACATTCATCCAAATGCAAAGTTGTGTAGCTAGAAAGATCATCAAAAATCTGGCTTCATTAAAAATGCATCAAGAACAAAATTAATTGCTAATAAGGTTAGTCAGATGTCTAGCAGGTGTCATCAGTCTTTCAGTGTGTGGCTGGGTTTGTACACTGTATTTTTTTATGTGACAAGATCATTACTATCATTTTTCCTCTGGCTTAAAAAATACACTAGCTGACATTAAATACATTTTTGCAAAGCAGACATGTCCTGTCTGATGCAACATCCTATACTCAATATAAAACCATTTTAAACAACATTTACTAAATATTTTCTTGTAGCTTTTATTATTTGCACTTGAATTGAAAGATTACTTGGAATATTTGTGTTTACAAATGCATTTGTTATAGCATAAGACCATGTAAAATTAAAAAGAAAGAAACGTAGACCAGCAACAGTTTCCTTTCACTTCTACATTACAATTAAAAGCTTTACTTCTAAAATAAATGACTAAATTGTAGTTTTAGTTTTAATTGTAGTTAACTTTTTTCCTAGTTTTGCAATCAGTATCGCTTTCTTCTGTAAGAGTAGTTAAAATTTAGTATTTAATAAGAATGCACAATTCAGAAATACAAACCCTGTACAGTATATACAACTCAATGATTTTCAGATGATGTTAGCATAAATATTTCACACATTATAGAACTTTATATTTCTAAAAAACATATTGAATCTCTTTCTAACAGATTACACCTGAGAGACTGTGTTCTCAAACTATTCTGAGATTGTATGGTACAATTCAAATGTTTGGGGACATTAAGTTGTTGTTTTTTTTTAATAACTTATAGGTTTTATTCAGCAAGCACACATTAAATTAATAGAGTGACAGTAAAGACATTTATAATGTTACAAAAAATTTATATTGCAAATAAATTCTTCTTCAAATAATGTTTCCACAAAAACATTAAGCAGCACAACTTATACCTCCGGTTTCAAAGCCTAGTCCTAGACTAAAATGTAAATCTGAGCTGTTTCAACTGAAAGAAACCTGCACTGACTGATCGTAAAACATGTAAGTGCTTTTGTTTTGTCTTAAGATGCACACCAGTAATGCTTTTTTCTAAGGCATGTTTAAAAAAAAATTACTTAAATGTCCTTATTGAACTATGGCCTAATCCTGGCTTAGGCTAAGCCCAGTCTATGAAACTGGGCCATAATTTTCAGCATTGATAATTCTAATAAATGTCTCTTGAGCATCAAATCAGCATATTAGAATGATTTCTGAAGGATCATGTGACACTGATGTATGACTACTGAAATAAATTCAGTCTGGAAGAGCAAAGGAGCCTTCTTTCAAAAACATCTCGCCAACCCCAAACTTTTGAACAGTAGTGGGGTTTTTTTGTGTGTCAGTCATAGACATAAAATAATAGTACCAAAAAAGGCACAGACTCTATAAACTGCAAACTCACTGAGCTCATAGCATCTACAAACTGGTCAAGAGAGAGTCATTCATGTCTGTTAGAGAATGGTATCTTCACTGTCCTCTTTGACTGGACTGAGATGAGACTTCCTCTGCTTGGAGATGGCAGCCCACAAACGACACAGCATCCCGCCTCTGAGTAACAAATGCATGAAGACAGATTTACTTCACATTATACAGAAATGTTCAACAGACTGTAATCAGTATGTTTTATTTTAACCCTTTTATTTAGCAAGGCACATTAAACGGATCAGATGTGAGAGCAAAGACCTTTATTTTGTTACAAAAGATTTCTATTTCAAATAGCCACTGTTCTTTTGAACTTTCTAACTATAATTAAATAAATAAGAAGCATACTGTATTTTTGATCAAATAAATGTACCCTTGGAGAGCATAAGAGACTGCTTTCAAAAAAAAAAAAAAAAAAATTGTACAGACTTCAAACATTTGAATAGCAGTGTATATATGATTTCTTTCATTAAATACTGCATTTTAACTATATTTATAATATCGCTCCTACACCTTGGCAGATTATTCCTGTTCAGTAGGGATGTCTAAAGGACTTACTTGATGCCACAGTACTGCAGATCATCTCTACAAGCGAGACGGAGGAGACTGTCCAAGGTGAACTCATGAAAAACAAGCTTTAAGAAATCAAAGAACAGGCAGTTACTATCAACTTCAATATTTTAGGTTTTTAAACCAACTTTCACTGTTAGAAGTCTATAAATATGAATTAGCAAATCAAAGCTTGTGGTCAAAAGTAACTTATTTTTTTTCCATATTTTCACTCACTATTTCTATGGTTTTCTCATCCACTGGAACACCTCTTAACCAGCGCACCATAGCAGCATTGTGAGCATTATGGAGTGAAGGTTTATTATCTGTGGGAAAGAATAAACGTATCACACAATGGCTACATACACTGTTACTACGGATGCATAATTAGCATATTTACAGTAATGTTACTGTCATATGCTATTACTAAAAAACTGGTCATTACAAAATGTATTGTTTCTAAAACACTTCCAGAACAGGGATTATATCTATAGAAGTACATGTTGTGAAAACGCAAGCCCTGAGGGTAAGACATAAAATTGGGTTGGTTGAAATTGAGTAACAGTTATAAGTGATTAAAGGGTGTGTTCTTCATGAGTCTCAAAAACTCCTCCCAGAACTAAAGACAAGAAGTGGCATGTGGAGTGAATGTGAATAAATGTGACACATATCGCTCCAAGTTTGCGGAAGAGGAAGAAGTTTGCAAACAGCTGTTCAGTGGTAAATACAGTGCTCACTTCAGAAGTTATAGTTGAAAAAACACAAGCAACCTGCAGCTGCAGACGTAGCCCTGACCTCCAGGGCGTTGATGTGCCTTTGTTTGGTCTGAAGTGAGTTCCACAGAAGCTCCTGGAATTCTTTCTCCTTTTCATTCAGCTGAATTAGCAACCTGGAATGCAATGGAACAATTCCCAACCGCATTAAATCAGTGTGGTTTTCATTCATCGCCATCTTGTGGCTACTTAAAAAAACAAAACAAGCTTGGATAACTACAGATAAATGCTTGTCTAAAGTTGTGGTTGCATCATGCACACGGTAGTGCTTTTTAATAGAAATGTCTTATACGCTGGCTGCATATTTGATAAAAAATTCAGTAATGTAATAGCAATGTTGTGAAATATTTTTTTACAAACTGAAAGAACTGTTTTACATTGTTTAATATATTTTGAAGTGTATTTTACTTTTCAGCAGCCATTACTCCAGTCTTCAGTGTCATATACTCCTTCAGAAATCATTTTTATTACTTACATGTCACTTACTATCAATATTAAAAACAGCTGTTAAATATTTTTGTGAAAACTCTGATATATTTCATGATTTTGATAATGAATAGAAAGTTCAAACGATGTCTTTACTTTTACTTTTGATCAATTTAATGCATGCTTGCTGAATTTAAGAATTTTCTTTAAAAAATAAATAAAAATTTACTGACCTCAAACTTTTGAATGGTAGAGTACATTATGTAAATATTTTATGCATTAAACATTTCAAAAGGTTTGAAAGCAACAGAGAGAGGAAAGGTATTCAATACCTCCTGGACTCAAGTCGAAGTTCTGATAGCTCCTTTGCAAGTGAAGAGTGGCTAGAGATGAGGTCACTGGGCAGATTGTTGCATTTGGTGTGACCCTCTTCAGAATTTTGAATGATACTCAATTCCTCTTTGTTCTTTGCGAGGGGAGTGACAGTTGTTTCAGAATCAGCCTCCGTGGGCTGCTCGGTTTCTGGAGAATTTTCCTCGTTTTCAAATGATGACTGTAACTGAAGCTTGAGCTCTGAAATGGGATTTGAGGGATGGCAATGACACACAAGTAACAGAAGATTCACTGATGCAATAAAAGCATATGGGATCACAGTTTTAATTGAAATGGTGTCCTTTACGCACCTGGGAGCAGAACCGTGATAGCATCTTGTACAGCCTGCCTCAGCAAGTTGTCCAAAGCAAACATCCAGTGAGGTTTTATTTGCTGTTTCCTCAGGACCTTTTTGACCTACAAACACAAGAGTCACAATCACATGTACATTCAATATTATGAAGGTAAGCTTTATAAGTAAATAATACATGCCCAAATATATGTATACAATTTTTGAACTTTTTAATTTTTAAAACTTTTAAAGAAAAATAAAGAAATATATAAAAATATATGTATAGAAATGTATAGAAAGAAGCAGAAGTAAAATGCAGAAAAGTAAAGAAAGAATTTTTTTTTTTTAAATATTTTAAAAATAGATTTTTTAAAACTTTTTTATTTTTATTTTTTTTTAAACCTTTTTAAAAACAGTTTAAAGATTTTTGAACAAACCACCAACACTTAGTATGGGTTATAATAATAACTGCCTTTTGAATAATTGCTAATTAGCCCTTAGTTTTAGTTTGATTTTGGCTTACTGAAATGAACGCAAACTGAAAGCAAAGAACATACTGCATCCTGGAAGCTAAAGAGCACCGCCTGCAGGCTGCTGAGAGGCACAGAGGACTTCAGCAGGCTGGAGCGCAAAGTCAGGAGGCTGTTAGTCAGGTGCCTTTTGTCTGGAGAGCGGATGTTCTCTCGGAGGCAGCCAATCAGCTTACTGATGTGATCTGAGGTGACGCACGGCTCCTCCGCCTGCGAGGAATAAAAAGCATATCTTCACACGTCTCAATTCAGAATCATTCAAGCATTTAAGAAAAGACACGGGTGGGGTGACAGCATTCCACATCAAACATCTCCGGTGACTCAGTAGTGTGTGAATGTACCTGTGGCAGCGTTTCCTGAATGTTTTGAACTACATTGCTGATGTACTCCGTAAGGATCCTATGTAGTGTGTCCCTCCGTTCGCTGTCCTTTCTCAGCATGAACAGACCTAGATTTTCTCCAGAACCAGCTGAGCTTGTAGTCATGTCTGCTTGAGGCTCATCTGGCACTCTATCAACAGGAAATTCATACAGCGTGAATGCAAATAAGACATTTCAGGTGCTGGAAGTATGTTTCACAATATACAATTCCCAGAATTTGCGATCTGATGCATGGACTCACGCCAAAAAGCTGCTGGAGCTGGGTGGACTTTCAGCCATGTCATTTCCTTTGAAGGCAGGAGTGGTCCTTCTCAGATCAAAAGAGGAGGACAATTCATTGTGCTCAGCATCTGTGTTCTCCACATGCAATGCAATGGGTACAGACATGCTCCTGTGAAAGTCTCCTACAACATAATGCCCAAATAAACTCAAAATCAAATATCTAAAAATTAATTCAATATCAAATTACTTTAATGTTTTAGTCTATATTCATAAGTGAGTTTTCTTCAACTTTGGCAATTTCATGTCCTGGGGTTCCTTTTCAGTGAGTTTAATCTTTTTTTTTTTTTTTTGCTATATGAAGATTATATAAAAACTGTCTGGGAAACTTTTATCATGTACTTATTTTTCAAATGCCTTTTATATTGGTGGTCAGTAGTGGAAAAGTACTTTTTCCATTTTTTTTTCCAAAGAAAAAAAACCCAAAATCAATTAAATTGAAAAATAAATAATAATTACAAATATTTAATTATAAATGAATGAAATAAATACAAATAAACAAAAATAAATAACAATTAAAAAATAATTAAGTAATTAGATTACAAATAAATAACTTATGAAATAAGTAAATAAATAAATAAATTATAAAAATAAATAATACTATAAATAAATGAATAAATAAGTAAAACAGATTTCTCCTGTAATACGTATAAGCATTGCTGGATATTATTATACCAAAGACTGAGTGTGAAAAGAATTTTAAAAGTGTTTATAAATGTCCACTATGCCAAAAGTGTCCAAAGCTGAAGAAACACCCATTTAAAGCCGCTGGTATGAACTTTTTTTTTTTTTTTTTTTTTTTCACAGAACATATAGACCTTTTTCCTGAGTAAACAATGAGCACCGCCATTACTCAGATGAAATGCTTCTAAATGGTTTAATTACTTAGTTTGTCCAGCAGATTGCGCTCCATTGTTTGCTACTGGCGACCCAGGTCAGTATAGTGTAGAGATGCGCGGATGAGCTCAAACTTCACGCGTGTCCGCTGCTTCAAATTATCCGTTCGTCACCCACCCGCACCTATATTTAATCCTCACATTACAATGATTAGAATTCTTAGTTTAGCATGATTATATGATGAACGGATGGTTAATTTTTAACAGCAGACATTAGAGCTGATCTGCGCATCACTGCACGCGTTTGTGGCCACCGGAGCTGATCGCGGCAGTTAGTGCTTGTGTTTATATCAGCCGCGCCGTGTCCCAGAACTCATGCTTATCACATCGTGATATCACTCATGCTTACACAGCATAGTTTGGCAGTAACGTAGCAGAATGAAAAGTTAGTATCTTTCTGCAGTCCAATAGACAGCAGTGCGGTGGTGGCTTAATTGTGTCGGTGGTGGCTTAATTGTGTCTGTTGAATGGTGATTTAACGCTACGTTGTCACCTAGTTGGTGAGATGCAATGCTGTAAAGTAAATAAACATTGTCCCCGTCTTTTATTAGTAGGTCATTAGTAGGGTCTATGATTTCCTCGACCTCGATGCAGAAAACCGATGTATCGATATCGGCCTTTTTTACTCCCTAATATCGATATCGGCATCAGCCCCAAAAAACCCATATCGGTCGGGCTCTAATGCAAACACAAACACTTCTAGCTACAAAAATGTGCCTGAAAGCAATTCATAACAGCAGGGTCATTCCGTGTCAACTCAACCAGAGGTCCCCGGCTCAAATTTTTGATTTTGCTAATATTTTTTTCTGAAGAAAGATAAACATGTATAGTGATGAAAGACAAAATATTAAATGTCACAGATGTATATTTACTGAGTAATCCACTATTTTGTAGAGGGGGTCAAAATGGCAATTTTCACCTGAGATTCAGAGCCAAATTACAGGGGGGTAAAAATGACTTCAGAAAGATGGCAGCATCATAATATTACTTTTACAAAGAGATTGGTAGGTATGTTAGTAAAATCTGTTGACTTCAGCCATCTTTGTTGCATTATGTGCCAATGGTGACCATTCAAAAATGGGGAATGAGCACTTTTCAAGTTTTTTCTGCAAAGTTTGCATGCCTGTAACTCAAGAAGTATTAAAGATATCTTAATGCCCTTTTAGAGATTGGGTCTAAACAAACTTTCCTTTTGGCATGTTAATTTTTAAAACATTATATGGTTTGGTTCCAAAGATATTTGAATTTCAATATGGCTCCAGGAATAAATCGTTAAATTGTACACATTTTCTTTGGTCAAAAACTAAATGTGGGTCACTTTGCATAAATGAGATACTTCTTTTCTTTTTAAGAGGAAGGTCTGAAGAACAAATAATGTTGAAACTAGAGATGTATCTCATTTCCTTCTGTCAAAACAACAGACAGGAACATCAGAATCATGTTTAGAATCAGAATTCAGAATTCGAATCAGACATACCTGTCTGAGCACCATAAAATATACTTTTTCCAAAGTTTACGTGCCAATAACTCAGGAAGTATTACAGATATCGCAATATGATTTTAGATTAAAGTTCTTAATAAACTTTTCTTTTGGAATCTTCATTTTCAAGGCCCTACATCGTTCAGTCCCAGAGACATGGGATATATTCAGATTGTTGAATATTACCCATTTTCAGTGGTCAAAAACCAAATGTTGGTCAGTTTGTATACAGCCAATACTTATTTTATTTAAAGAACAATGTCTGAAGAATAAATAATGTTGAAATTAGAATTGTGTCTCGTTTCCCTCCGTCAAAACAATATGCATAGAACACATGCCTGAGTGATAAAAATGCACTGAAATTGTCAAGTTGAGGCACGTTACCTTGCTCTCTGTAGTCTATCCATAAGACTCTATATTTGAATCAGTTTTAGGGATATTTGGAAGAAAGGATTTTGTTCATTTTAACAACTTCTGAACGTACCAAGAGTTCAGATATGCAGTGTCATAACATGTATGAAACAAATCCTACGTGCGGTCTGATGTGTCACACTATACATTCCTAAACACTAAATTACTGTTATTATTTGCATATTTGACAGTGACAACAGTGATGACTAGATAAACACAAAACCACATTTGGTTTTTGACGACTGAAAATCGGTAGGATACAACAATTTGGACATGCAGCTGCACCAAGATACTAGATATCTCTAGGATTAAACCATACAGGGCCTTAAAAATGAAGACTGCAAAAGTTTCTTAGGAACCTGAATCTAAAATCATATTAAGATAACTTTAATGCTTCTCGAGTTACAGGCACTCAAATTTTGGAAAAGAATATTTATGACACTCAAACAGCTATGTCCTAATCAATTGTTTTGATAGAGGGAAATAAGATGCATTTCCAGTTCAATATTATTTTGAAATATAATCCACTATTTTGTAGAGCGGGGTCAAAATGGCAATTTTCACCTGAGATTCGGAGCCAAATTACAGGGGGTTAAAAATGACTTCAGAAAGATGGCAGCATCATAATGTTATTTTTACAAAGAGATTGATAGGACACAATAGGTGCTACAGCAGACATTAGCGTAAACCGTCTTCTTGCATACTAGTATTTTTCTGGCCTGTGACTCTAATAAATATGCAATGAGCATTGAAGTCAATTGGGAATGTGAGAAAGGAATGTAAATAAACTTCACAGTTCATTTAACATGGTTATATAACCATAAGCTTAAAATAACACTCAGATTCCTGCTTCAAAATCCTGTAGCACCTTAAACATGGCCGCTTGAGGACTTCCTAGCTCATGAAAAGGTGGCTTCCCTGTGGCCATTTCTATGATGGTGCAACCCAAAGACCAGATATCAGCCGGCTTGCCGTAGCCACGAGGACCTTGGTCGATGATTTCTGGAGCCATGTACTGCAGAGTGCCTGTGGACGAACGAATCAGGAAGACTTTGAAAAGCAAACACACAAGAGTACATCATGTAATGTCAGACGTATGCACTAGGAGACTCACCTGTGAATGTCTCTGTACATGGATTGATTCCTGCTAGTCTCTTAGAAGTGCCAAAATCTGATATCTTGAGCAGTCCGCTGTATGTATTTATCAAAACATTATCACCCTGGTGAGATGAAAAGTAATGGCATGTGATGAAAAAAACTGCAGCTGAAATTTTTAGACAGGTAGTCTGAAAGCAACGGTGACACTGTGACATATTCATACCTTAATATCTCTATGGACGATCTGATTATCATGGAGATATTTCAGCCCTTCGAGAATTTGCTTGGTATAGAAGACAATGGTCGCCTCATTATCTTTAAGAGGCCCCCACTTTGATCGTAAGAGAGAGGACAAACTTCCTGTGAAGGAAGAAAAAACAAGTGAATACTTTTTAAAATCACAAATACAATGCTCTATTTTCAACAATCTAAGGTTTAATTACATAAAAAGTAAAAAATGTCAATACATTACCGTTCTAAAATTTGAGGTGAAAAATATTTTTTTCTTTAAAAGAAAGATACTTTTATTCAGCAAGGACACATTAAACTAATTAAAAAGGGTCAGTAAAATATTTATAATGTTACAAAAAAATCAAATAAATATTGATCTTTTAACTGTTCTATTCATAAAAAAAATGTATCACAGTTTCCACAAAAATCTGAAGCAGCACAATTGCTTTTAACATTGATAATAATAAAAAATGCTTCATGAGCACTAATTCAGCATATTGAAATAATTTCTGAAGGATCACGTGACACAGGAAAAGACAGGAAAAATGGCTGCTGAAAATTAAGTTTTGCAATCACAGGAACAAATTACATAAAATATATACACTACATATGTGATCCTGGACCACAAAACCAGTCTTAAGTGTCAATTTTTCGAAAATTGAGATTTATACATCATCTAAAAGCTGAATAAATAAGCTTTCCACTGATGTATGGTTTGTTAGGATAGGACAATATTTGGCCGAGATACAACTATTTGAAAATCTGGAATCTGAGGGTGCAAAAAAATCAAAATATTGAGAAAATCACCTTTAAAGTTGTCAAACGAAGTTCTTAGCAATGCATATTACTAATCAAAATTTAAGTTTTGATATATTTACAGTAGGAAATTTACAAAATATCTTCATGGAACATGATCTTTACTTAATATCCTAATGATTTTTGGCATAAAAGAAAAATCGATAATTTTGACCCATACAATGTATTTTTGGCTACTTCTACAAATATATCCCAGCCACTTAAGACTGCTTTTGTGGTCCAGGGTCACATATACTATATACTAAAAAAAAAAAAAAATTCACAATATTACTTTTTACTGTATTTTTAATGCAATAAAATGTAGCCTTGGAGAGAATAAGTCAAAACATGAACAAAAAAATTCTTATCTACCCCAAACATTTGAACAGTGGTTCAATATATATTTCCCTTGAGTCCATGTGAGTATGTACATCTTACAGTATTTATCAAGGTAAAATTGTGGGGGGGTTTTTTGGAAAGATGTTAGATGTCAGTTTTCTGACATTGGCAAACTAAAGCTGGTCAAATATTAATAATATTTTAAAAGAACTACTTCACAACAAACATCTATGTATAGTCATCATATAGGAGGTGTAGGACCAAACACATCAAAGAGTGTTACATCACTGACCCATAAATAACTCTGAGGTGAATTCACTGAACTGGTCTGTGCTGTTTGGTATAGCACATTTCAATTACGCTCTCAGCTGGAGATCTTCCCGCACATGAATATTACACACAACACACCCTTCCTTAGAACCAAGGATTTCTCAACAGACTTTGCGAAAATCAATATTTCCCCATGTCATTAAAAAGGAAAAGTTACAAGTTAATGACAGAGAACAATCAGCAAAGCCACACCTCCAGGAACCTCCTCCATGAAGATCTTGATGAAACCATCCTCGCTGACTGATCCCAAATACTGAACAATATTCCTGTGCTTCAGCCTCTTGTGTAGGGCAATCTCCTCATGGAGCGGCTGAGAGTAGCTAAGACCCAAAACAAGAGACAAAAAAAAAAAAAAAAAAAAAAAGAGGGATCAAATTGTTAGACAAAAAGTAAATATTATGATCAACTAAGCTATGCAGTTCTGACCACAATCATAAGGGTTTTATGGGCATATTTGGTTAAAACAGTTAAGCACAAGACTGGGACTACATCTCCAACTGTCCATGTTTACTGACAGTTTAAACAAGCATCAGTCCTGTGGGACAAATATCACTGGGCCGCTGGGACCTTTGAACATGGTCAGAGGTCAACAAACAAGCACAGGATTTCTACTGAAGCAGATCAACAACTTATACAAAGTTTAGAACTGACCTAAAACTTCTATTAAAGATTAAATATAAAGGTCATATTATACATTATTTTATTATTATTTTTATTTAATCAGGGTATATGCAGGAATCATGGAGTTAAATTGAATACCTTTTAAGACTTTTAAGACTCTTTCCGTAAAATTTAAGACCTCATCGACCTCAGTTTTTACCGGTGACACTTTAACTTACATTTACTATACATTGATTCTAAGATAGCTAGGGTTGGGGATTGTTTGAATTTTATCAATTCCGATTCCGAGTTTCGATTCCGATGTGATTAAAAAAATTAAGTCAAACATTTAGATATCAAACATATTTATTCTGTGTGTCTTTTTGCAAAACATTTTTGTGCAGCTGAATACCTTGAACAAAAATCATCAGGGCTACATAAAAACTGGACTCATTTAAGACTGGACTCATTGTTTTCGTGCAAAATAATAAAAAAAAAAATTAAATGGAGGTTGTGTTTCTCTCATGATTCTGAAGAAAATACATCAGACAACTAAACAAAAAATTATGAATGAATGATTTACTACTCAAGATTTACTTGTTTCATTACTGGATGAATCAGCATTTTTGAACGAATCTCTTGAATGATTCAAAGACAAACACATTTTAACAGCCCATTTTCGCTACCTACTGGCGCAACAATGTAATCAATAAATCTTTATTTGAAGTGTCAAATTACATTCAAACTTTACTCTATGATCGCTACTATACACATCAGAGTTTATATCCGAACTAAACTTTTATCCCAGTACTTCTGTGATTATTTGAATGTTTGTAACACAGAAACAATGATACTTTGTGGTTGAAAAGACTGTTTGTGAAGCAGTTTCATTCATACATGACAGCTGCTGTCTTCAGGTCAGCGGCAGCGCGAACACAGATTTAAATGTTCAAATCACACTGGTGTGATCGTACGCTGCCCGGACGAACCAAGAGTGCTCACACAGTTGTGATCGCACCATAGTACTGAAGTATGAATAAATAAGTTAATCATTTTTAGTATAATACTAATTAAATAACAATGCATTAAGTATTTTATCTTTAACCGTAGAAGCTGCTAAATGCAAAATTTAATACCTTGGAAAATGGCATTTAAGACTTTTTAAGGGCCTTAATTTTCTCTAAATTGATTTATCAACTTTTAGTACTTTTTAAGACCCCCGCGGACACTCTATTAATGTATTAATATATGTTTCACTGTTTATTAAATTCTTAATAGATTTTAGTAATATTTTAATCATTATTATAATATAGTAATTTTGTGTGGCAAAACTGAACATGTTTTGGGAGTTGTGAAACTTTTAGTATATTTGCAATGTAACATATATAAAGTTATTTTATCTCCTTTTATTTGATTCTTCATAATACAACTCCATTAAATGAAACAAACTTGAAGCTAAACTGATAGAAAACATATTCTAAAGTATGCATCCCATTGGAAAAATTAATGCAATGGAAAAACAAGTTCATACGTGCTGTCCTTCTCTGGAATCTCTTTGATTGCGATGCGCACTTGATTGCTGAGGTCCCGTCCAGCGTACACCACTCCATAGGTTCCTTTACCAAGGACCACCTTGTCTCCATTCTCATTCCTCTCATAAATGTACTGAAAGATTATTTTAAAGAAGCTGTTACTTTTATTCATCAAGGATGCATTCAATTGATCCAAAGTGACAGCAAAGACATTTATAATGCTACAAAAAATTTGCTTCAAATAAATACTGTTCTTTTGAACTTTGTATTCATTAAAAAATTCATTACTGTATCAGGACAATTGTTTTCAACATTGATAATAATAAGTAATGTTTGTTGAACACTAGATTAGCATATTAGAATGATTTCTGAAGGATCATGCGACACTGAAGACTGGAGTAATACCATCACAGGAATCAATTACATTTGAAAATACAATAAAATAGAAAAAAAGTTATTTAAAACTGCAGTAATATTTCACAATAGTGCAGTTTTTCTGCATTTCTCATCAAATAAATTTAGCCTTGGTAATGTATGTTTTATGAAATATTTGACATGTAATTAAGCAATCATTAAAGATGAAGCAAAAAGTTCAAAGAACACTGTATGCCCAATGCTTGTTAAAAAAAACAGCTGAGTTAGGCTAGGAAGAAGCGTTATATTTCACGCTTAACTGTATATTCAGCAAGTACTAAACTGGCACTAAGGATGCATGACAGCAGGAAGTAGGTTTAAATGTGGAGTTATGGCAATACTAAAGACAGTAAAAGAGGAAGAAAACAGGCAGACATCACAACTGCATTATGGTACTGTCTGTCATATAGTGGTACCATATTTACAGTATGCAATGGAAAGCTGCATTTGGAATGATCCACATTGAAGGAAACTATTTGACCACAAAATATCAAGTCAAGTCACATTCATTTCTATAGCGGTTACAGATACAGTACAGATTGTGTCAAAGCAGCTTCATAGCAATAAACAGGAAAATAGCAGAATCAATTGACACTACATATCCTGACTGGCACAGTCTAACCATGAGAAATGAATCACCTAATTGTTTCATCAAAACTAAACTAAGGAGGTTTTGAAAAATATCTCAGGTCTATTCAACTCAATAATATCATCCAATTCTATCATGAGTCTACATAAGCGGAAGTCGTTTTAAAGGTTGGATATCAAGGATAAGATAGAAATAGCTGCTTAATCAACCAAGTGCACATTTTCACTAATGCTGAACATGGTTACTAGCCTAAACAAGCTATGAGAGGTTATATGATATTCATGGTGATTTCTCACCTCTAAATCTCCTTCCTCTCCCCTGATTGGACTGGAATCTTCCACGGGACTTTCTGTGTGATGCAACAGAGAGTTGACCAAATCACAGAACCTGACAAGCAACACACAAATTATAGGGTTTGAGAATATGTTCAATGGAAAAATCTCTTTCATTGTGACACAATATTTCAGTAAAGCATTTCCTTTATGATGCAAAAATGCACTTAATCATTTTGCCATTACATAATCGCTTAATGCTTATTTCATTGGAAGAATGACAAGTTCATAAAATGAGGTCAAACGTAACTTACTGAACCTGATACAACAGGATAAAAGGGAAAATAATATGCCATGTATTTTAAAGGCTCAGTGAATAGTGCCCGAAGCACCTCTGAAGATTAGATTCAGATTATTCTTAAATTCACAGAACATCATTTTTTAAGAGATCATTCTCTGTCAAAACAATCATGACATTGGAGCTCTTCCCTCATGTTGTCCTTGGCAGCGTGTTTAAGCAATGTGTCGATGGGAGGAGCTCACCCTTTACAATGAAGATCGCTGGGAAAGTACAACTGGAAGTCATCTGAATTGTACAGGACATAAAAAAAGCAGCTCCGCTCGTCGAACTTGGAGATGCTGCAAGAGTGGAATAACAGGGATTCTCAATCACATGCCAAAAAATAAAACATAAAAGATAATGGGTTTACACTATTTGAAATTGATCCAAATAGAGCGATTCAGTTTGTAGTCCTAAAACTCAGAAGATCTGTGGTTTCCCTTGGGAATTTATCATTTGTATGTTTTTAGAATGGCTGTTTTTAAATGAATTTTTAGAATGGCAGTTTTAAGAGTAAAATAAAGGATTTTGTTCTTTTGTGTAACTTTTAATACTTAAAAAGTGAATTTTGAAACTTTAAAAATGCAAGCTGTTACAACAAGAATCCGACTATTGCTGCAGTGCTATAACACAATAGTATAAAAACTCAAAACGTTTTACGTGAACATGTAATTTTTGTTATAAAAAGAAATCAAATAATGTCAAACAAATATTTTAATAATTTATGAACAGCTAACTGCAACTCATAAACATTTTAACAACAAATACAACACATAAAAAACCCAGACATATTTCATTTGGTTAAGATGCCTTAGAAAATGGAATCATGCTCAGATAAATAAAATAATGCACATCTGTGTGGAAATACTAATCCTACCAGGAATACAAATCCTTCCTGGAGACTATTTATGCATAACTGAAATTATTTTTTAACTATGGGTCAACCTTAAATATTAACATCCAGTGTCATTTGTTTTGCAACATGAGCTCTAAACAAGATGTCTGCGGCCCTAAGGGCTGGAAATAGGAACAAAACCAGAAAGAAAAAGAACAGTAAGAAACACTGACCTATAGCTTAAAAGCTGGAAAGAGGATAACAGGCGTCAACTAGGCAAAGCAACAAGTGAGGAAGTTTCAAAAAAGGCCTATTCAGAGAAAGTTGCTGGGCTGTGGCCAAAACAGAGCAGCCCTAGTGGGACTATAAACCGCTGCAAGCTTGGAAATGGAAAACAGGGGAAAAAAAAAAGTGGAAATGACAGTATTCCCATAAGCGCACAGTACCTTACTCCACGAATCGCAGATGCTGGGAAAGTCCACTCATGAAGACCTTTCTGGGAAAGCCAAATAAAGCACATTACACACCCACAGACAATTTTACAACATAAAGCATCAGGTCACTCTGCCCTCCATCAAGTTAATGATGCCTATCTTTCACATAAATAATTTAATAACATGGAAACTCCACTGCGTGACAACACACAATGCAGCCTGCACAACGTGTGCAAAAAGCAACAAGGGTCAAGGGCGTTTACCTCGAGTGGAGTGACGTGTCTCAG
This sequence comes from Tor tambroides, assembly GCA_021397915.2. Taxonomy (NCBI): domain Eukaryota; kingdom Metazoa; phylum Chordata; class Actinopteri; order Cypriniformes; family Cyprinidae; genus Tor; species Tor tambroides. The sequence continues at coordinate 51,819 of JAFVLL020015280.1, forward strand.
CTGCACCGTCCGGCTGTCATCTTCCTCACTTACGCTTATTATACTAGGTTGGAAGACTTTAGTGGGCTCCAGAATCAGAACCTTAAAAAAAGACATATATATTTTGGATCTGTTTATGTCTCCACCTTTTTGGCCTTTCCTTTAATTGTTAAGTGAAACAAGCTGTCTTTTGTGCAGTAAGGTAGGGTTGTACAGATGAGAAAGAAGAAAAGCAGCGGTCTTACTGGGCAGCGCGCTGTGGAAACGGTAGGCTTGCACGCCTGCACCATTAACTCCATCCAAAAGTCCACAGTTTCCTGTTTAGGATGACTGACGTCTCGGGGTTTGGCAAACTGCTTGTACAGTATATACGTCTCCATGATGGATGCAACATACCTGTTTTGAGGGAGAAATCACCTTGCAGTAAATACCGCATGTCTTATTTAGGGTTGTCAGTTAGTGTGTTTTAATAATTTCAAAATATTTTTAAAATAATGTGATATTGCAGTTATTCATGACCAATTTAATCTTGAAGTACCACCTTCATGTTTTGTCACTATAATCTGATTCCTTTTCAATTCTATTTATTGGGGGTGTTTCTTATGCAATTTATTGATTTAATCTGCAAAATGTGTAATTAATGATATTAAAAAGGGTAGAGTGGTATTATGATTTTGAAAACAAAACTTAGGGCTTTAAATGTAAATTAATTTGGAACAGCACTTTTACAATTTTTTTTTAAAATTTATTTTATTTTTTGAGTAGTTTTTATTCAGTGAAAAATCATGTAAAAAAATACATACAAAACATTGTTTTTTTTTTAATTAATGAAAATCATTCCAATAATTTTCATTAATAGTAATAACTTAAAATTTTAACTTTAAATAAAGTTAAATAAACATTCACTTCCTTTACTCACCACATTGGTGCATTGAGCCTGTAGAGTTTCTCGGAAGCTTCTATGACTTTCTTTTGCTCATTGGCCAAGAATCCAGCCCCCAGATAAAAACCCACATCCCAGTAGTCCTGCATTTTCTCTAGACTGCCTTTCCTGCCCAGCAGGCTACTGAGTGTGACACCTGCACAATACACAGAAAACACCATGACTCAAACCAAAACTCAATAATAAAAACTCTATGTTTGGTATATGAATGAAGAGCAGGAGTCATGCATGTAAAGTGTGAAAGCAAGGCAACACCTGTTTAACCACCTCAAATTGTTACTTTCTAACATTCTCTATACTCATACTTTGTGTCATCATGCATTAATGTTCAATGCCTGAAGCATTTGGATCACTAAATAGGCCACTAAATATCAGTTTCTATACACTAGCCTGCTATACAGAAAAGACCATGCAATAGCCAACAAAGCACATGATATGTAGACCAAACCACGACACATCTCACTATTTAAAGTGTTCACAACCAGAGCAGTGAAGCTAAATGAGGGACATACAAACACACCGATTTTCCGCAGTTCAATAGAGGTGTCGAATTCATGCCCAGCAGCTATCAGAAGTACAACGTTATTGATTCCAGAGTGCAAAGTTGGTTCGATCTCAAATGCCTTGCCATACCTGCAGCACAGACATAACGGCAGAGACACAAAATAGCATTACCACAAACACTTAAACATAGCAGGATTGCATCTCTGCTTGAACCACAGTGATCCAATGCACAAAACAAATGTTGATAAAATTTTATTAAAAATTATTTTCTCTCATTTTTAGTAAAATATCAAAACATGGTTTAAACTAGACAAATTCACCTGATAAGCAAAACTGTATTAAATTTGTTTTTGTCTCAGGGAATATATTAGGGAATTAATTTATTTTTCTTACCCATTTGCCAATTTTTATGTATTTTTGTTTGTTTGTTTGTTTGAAGCAAAAATCTACAAAATGTAGTAAGGTTTATATTAAAAATAATAATAATAATAATAATAATAATAATAATAATAACTGTTTTTTTCTAATTATTATTTTCTTACCCCATTGTGAAAATGTTTGCTTGTTTAAAGCGTAAATCTACAAAATTTAGTAAGGTTTATATTTCAAAAAAAAAAAAAAAAAATTAATTATTAAATGGTATTTTCTTACCCAATTGTGAAAAAGATTGTTATTTGGTTTTTTTTTCCTTATTATTTATTTATTTATTTATTATTATTATTACTTCTTGTAATTCATTATTAATTATTTAAAGCATACATCTACAAAACATAGTGAGGTCTATGTATAAAACAAGAAAAAAAATTTTTTTTTTGCTTTTTTATTTAAAAATTAATTAATTATTTAAAACAGCAGAAATATATGTTCTCTGACAGCAAGTCTTTGGAAGTGTGTGCAAACCAATGCATTATTAACTTTTACTTGCATTATTTCAGATCAGATGCTGTCCTACCTATGTTCCTATACAGTGAGGTGGATGTTTATAAATGTGTGCAACAGACATAAAGATCGACAGTCTTGTGGCGATCAAGGGGGTAATTTGTAACGACTCACCAGTAACAAGCTTGATCTCTGCTGTTTGTGTCTTTGAAGCCCGAACTCAGGAACATGTCCTTGTAGATGCGCCCGCACAGGCAGTACACATCTGAGGCCACGGTGCTCCCCGACTCCACGATGGGTAAAATGAGCTTTAAAGCCTTGGCACGATCGCCAGGGTGATTCCTCCTTTAAACACATGTTTTGTAGAGAACAATATTAATGTTTTCTCCATTAAATGTTGGTTTTGTGTGTTGCATTATTTTCTATTCATATATATATATATATATATATATATATATATATATATATATATATATATATATATATAATCTTACCTGTTCAACGCAAATATGTACTGAAACTTGATGTTCTGATGTGCTGCCAACATGCACATGGGCAAATTATTCAAGGTCTCCACCAGATTTATTATGGCGTCGTAGTCCTTGAATCGCATCGAGAAAGAGAGTTCAATTTCAATGAATTATTCACACATTTGGCTGGCACCTCTAATATTTCACAATCATTGTCAAATATTCTGGCTTATTCCTTTAGACAAGGATTTTCATATAATCAAATTAAAAAGCACAGCATGAAATTCTTGAAGAACAGGAAGCAATTACTTAATGTTTACTATAAGATTTATTATATCAAGTACGGTGAGATCTCATTTCTAGATCTTCTTAATAATTAAACAAATTCAGGTGTGCATCACAGGAACAATCAAAACATTCACATAAAGAAATTCTGGCACAAACATGCATTCAACTGCAAAGATTAAAAAAAAAACAAACAAAAAAAAACAGCAAATGCATTATAAAAGAGTCTGTTTGTTCATATAATATAATGACTACACACTATGCTATCTATGCTATCATTCATATTGGCCATGTTTGCAACTGAAAGTTTAGTGGTGTGCAATAGTATGTAACTCTAGTAACTCACTGGGATGTCCCGGTAAGATAGCAGGAGGCTCATAACAACGTCTGGACTCAGAAGCTCCACCGAGTCCAGGCGCTTCTGGATCCGGCCCAGCTCCTGACTCAGGGCCTGTCCGGTGAAGTGCTCTCGCGCCAGACGGATCTCTCTGCGGATTGCCTCATGGAGGTATTCGCTATGAGGCAAGAGTGTGTTAATTCATTGACTCAAAAGCATTTAGCCTTCTAGGAAAAGAAAATTCACAAAATCACATCGCATTCCTACCTAGAATGAATGTGAACACTTTCCAGCAACTTGACCAGTCGATCCACCAGAGGAGTAAGCAGGGATTCAATTTTAAAGCTGGAATGAAGGAAATCTTTAATGCCCCTCATCAATGTGGCATCACAGGCAAATACTTTACCTTGTGGTGACACCATGTACGGGATAAAAGTGTAGCTCCCACATTGCTCCTACAATGAAGAATACAGAAGACCAAATGAACACATTTCTAGATCTTGTTAATCTGTAAAGCTGCTTTGACACAATCTATATTGCAAAAAGCGCTATATAAATAATCGTGATTTGACTTGACTTGACATATGACATAGTACCGGGGCAGGCTGTCACAAAGACGGTCACTCTGTAACTATAATGTTTTGAGTGATAAGTCCAAATATACAAATGCTTGTTTTATAAAGCATTGTTTTTTGTGTTAGTTTCAAACACCTAGTTAAATACTTAAATTGCAATTTTTTTTGTAAATTCTAAAATCTAAACAGTGCCTAAAATAATTTAGAGATGCACCGATCGACACGGACCGGTGACCGGCTGGTCAGTCTACCGATTTCAAGCCGGTCTGTTTTGACGTCACAATTACTGCGACTGATAATGCGTTTATGTCGTGGCAGATGAGGTTCGCGCAAGTCTGAGTGGGTGTGAGAGAGAGACTCGTGCAGAAAACAAAACAAATGAGCGCAATAGCACTCACAGAAACTTATAGATGCATACTGCGGTAGTAAAAAATAAGAAATTTATAATATATGATTTAGGTACGCAACATTGCACGAACAAAATGTTTCAACACGATTGCAATGTGATTTTATACAACAGTAGTTCAATGAACAAGAAGTTAAAATTAAGTGACTTACATTTTAGACACAATATTGACTGTTTTTGCTCAGTTTCGCTGACGAAAATAGTTCCAATCAAAGCCACAGCACAACTTTTTTGTGTCTCCGAGCAACACGGCGGTGTTTCGTTACTGAATGAATCCACGTTTTTGAACGAATTAAGTGAGTCAATGATTCAGTAACCCATTCATAAAGACAGGAGTCACTTGCCTCGTTTCTGAATGAATCAGCCGTTTGAACGAATCTGTTGAATGAAGGACTAAATGACTCACTCATTCAAACAGTCATTTGACGCCACTTACTGATTTGATTACTGAGTTTCATATTTAAAACTGTCATTGAATTTTTCCCAACATTTCTTTTGTATGTTTAAAAAATATTGAAAACATTAATCTTGTAAAATTCTTTTTGCATTCAAAATTTTGCAGGCTAAAATGCATTTATAGCACCTCAGCTTCATCAAACAGTCTGTAAACACTTCAGATGCAGCTTCTGTGTTTACTGCAGTGGAAAGATGGAGCTTGTTGATACTGATTTCATTTGAATGGTAACAGACCTACAGTTTCTTATTAGTCTAACTGAAGTAATTAAAAACAATCTAAGAATCTGATGTGAAAGACGACACATTTAATAAGGTTAACGAAAAAAAATGACAATTTAAGAAACATAGTGGGAAATGACATCTGTATTGTTATATACAGCAACTCCTTTTCAGTTAATTGTTATTTCTACCTCTTTTGTTGTTTAAGTGAGAGAACATCTGTAACTTTGTCCAGATTGGGGGAACTGTAATGTTTAATCATTTTTTAATGCAATTTATTTATTTATTTATTTTGCATTAAAAAAGGATAGATTTTTGTTTGTATATGCTGTCAGTTATAGTTTTTAGAAAGAAAATCGGAATCGACAAAAATCGGTATCGGCAGGTAACACTTACAAAAAAATCGGAAATCGGAATCAGCCAAGAAAATTGCAATCGGTGCATCTCTAATATCATCATCATATTTTGCAATATCTGTTGCTAAACATGTGCAGACAATAAAACCGTCAGTCATTTATAGAAAAAAGTCAACTATTTAATGATTATTTAACTAAAATGTCAAACTGTTTTAGAACAAGTTTTCTAATTTGCCTTATTTGAAGAATAAATCTATATTAAGTGATGTTTGTTTTCTGTTATATTATCTGTATATATATATTTTATATATATATATATATATATATATATATATATATACACACACAAACACACACCAATATTTGGGTTAAGCAGTCACATGCAACATAATTTATTCAAAAAAAAAAGTTGCACCTTGTGTTGGCCAAAATTATAGTTTGATATTTATGTATGTTACCATTTATGCTGTTTTATTAATTATTTCATAACTGTTTAAATAGAGGGTCCCATTATGACAAGTGACAGCTTCAATTTTTATTTTATTTATTTATTTATTTATTTAGCCAAGGCTTTAAGGTTTGTGTCTATACAGAAACTGACATTCAAAAACATACTCACACTGAGAAATATTCAATGGAATAAAAAGTGTGACAGCTAGTCCCGGTGTACTTCATGGTGACTTTCTAAAACAACCTTGCATTTTCTGAAGGATGTTTTTGTGTGCAGTGTGTCTCACCTTCACAACTTGAAGATCGTCTTCTCGTTTGTTGCAGTACAGGATGACATTATTGGTCATACTGAAACTCTCTCTGACACCCAGGTGATAAAACAGAGAAGGCTGACAGATAGTGTTATTCATCTCCACCACCACAACATCTAAACACAGAGTTAAAGTAACAACCGCTTACAAATGCACTTTGGAAATATTCCTGAAAATCCCAGATATGTACGTGCCACAACTTGCCTGCGTTGTAGAAAGTGTCCAGAATTTCAGTGGTGCCCAACGTAATGCGCTCAAAAGAAATGCTCTTCAGCACCGCATGCGCGTCTGCGCAGGCTTCTTTAAGACATGTCAGTGAAAGTTTCGCCTCGGTTTGAGGCGCAGACCCGTCTTCAACGACGATATACACCACGGATAAAGCCCTGGTCCGACTCCGCGGGGATATTACGCCTTTACTCCCGCCGCCGATTTCGAGAGCCAAAGGATCCTGCCATAAACTTCCAGCTGAAACTCGTACGGGATCCTTTCTCTTGGTCTCGTGCAGGCTCATGCGCCTGCGTTCAGTCGTATACATGGTGTAGGTCGAAAATAATTCCTAGCTAATCAAAAAAATCATCCCGTGACCGCGTCCTCGACATGCCTTCACTATGGCGTTAAAGTATTCCTGTAGTTTTTTCCAGGTAAGACTCTGAGGAGGATCCTTTTAGACGCGCCCTCCTCCGGTTCCCCGCCCTCCTCTTGTCACGCTCCACAGCTGTGCGACCTCTGCCTGCAACACGCCTACCACTACAACCGCTGCGTGCTCAATATCTGTTTGACCGTCTTTGTTTTGTTCTTTGCAGTAAAAATTCTTACTAAAACACTTACTGAAACTTCTTTAGTGATAGAAATTGACAGTTTTTACAAAAACAAACAAAACATATATAAAAAGAACGATTAGAGATTGTAAACGGCTCACAATAAAAAGTATTAGCATGACAATATTAAAGTATATTTATTTTTCTGTTTTCTGTCTCATATTTCGTAGAACACTTTTGTCTCTTTGATTGCCAAATAACTTTTGGGGACAAAAAAATAAAATAAAAAAATACAAAAAGAAAAAAAAGAAAGAAAGAAAATTCTGCTAGAGGCAAACATGTTTGTTGTGGTGTCTAATAAATTCTATTATTTTTATTTTCTTAGTTTTTTCCACTCTTTATTTAGATCAAAGTTTTAAAGATGTAATAATTACTGTTTTTATAACCGATTCTCATATTTTAAAATTTAAACACCTTGGCCTGAAAAAGAAAAATCAAAGTAAAACAGTCTAAAATAACCTTCAAAACAAGGGAAAATATTAAAAATCCCACATTCTCCCTTCAGTATAAACCAAAATAGTGATAAAAATGTAAATATCTGTTCTCTTTTATCTCATAATGCATCCGTCAGAGATTATTTTTATCACAATGCTCTCTGTTTCACACATGTATATTATGGAGGCATTTAACATACTAAATAAAATAAATATACAATTGGTAACACTTTATTTTAAGGTGCCCTTGTTACACGTTACATGTACTTACTATTATAATAACACTTAATTATGCATAATTACATGCAAGTAACCTTAAGACAAACCCTAACCATAAGTGCATGCAGTTTTTTTTAAATTAAATTTAAATTAATATTACTCAGTACTTAAATGTATAATTACACTATAACAAAGACACCTTAAAATAAAGTGTAACCATAAATACAAATACACCTAAAAATGAAAAACTTTATGGAAAACAAACTGAAATACACACCTTGAAATAAAATCCAGTGGACAACATAAAGAAAATCAACATATAATTTAACTGAATACATCATGGAATGTTGCAACCAACATAAAGAAAAATGAGTAGGCCCGCAAATCTAATGTTATTTTTAATCTAAAATGAAAAGTGACCTGAAATACATGATATACACTTCATTGTACTTTTATTTATTTATTGCTACATTGATGTGTTTAATCATTTTATTATATGTTATACTTAGTCTGCAAGTCATTGGCCAGGATTTTTGCATTCATTTTTACTTAATGTTAAGTTTTTTCTTATAAATAATAGAAACGAAACAACTCGTTCAGTGTTTATTCCAGACATGTAGTGAACAACCTTACACACTAAAAGAATAGATAACAAGTAGTTGCCTTCTTGGCCCATTTGATCAAGCGTCCCGTGCAGTCGCGTGCAGCCCCTCCCCTCTACTGACACACAAGACTACACGCGCACTAAAAACATGGCGGATAAACACTAACCCTCACACTTGAGAAATCACACAAAAACCTTTCTCCGCAAGGTAAACAGTCCCCTTCCTACCATCCGTAATAATTGCCTAGCAATTATTGCACCACTTTATAACTTTAGTTTTGTTAAATGTAGAGGAAAAAACAAAAAGTGACTTGCTAGAGGTTAGCCTTTAGCTAATGCTTGTTGTATAAGCATTGGAGGTGGAGTGTTGCCTTATAATAACAGAAACCCAAATAAGTATATTTTTCTCTCTGTTTCTTATGCTCAAGGTCAGTATAACGTAAAGAAACATGAAGTTTTGAAATGCGGTACAAAACATGACATGATGCTACGTAGCATAGCAGCATATTTGTTGTGGATTTGAGAGAGTGTGGTGTTTTCTGTGCTGTGTTCTTAAAAGTTTATTGATTTATATCGATACATGCACATAAATCATTCCTGGAGAGTTTGACATGATTTCAAATATACAAAAGAATAAATAATACGCTTTTGTTAGAGTTGTCGAGTCGGAAGACTGTAGCGTCCCAGTGAAATGAGGCTGTAGTGGTGTTTGGCTTGTGAACGAATCTTTTGAGTCAATGAATTGTCCATTTCCATGTATCGACTCATGTTACCCCCCTTTTTAAGCGCGTAGCTGCCTTCCTGCAGCACGAATGAATCGGTTAATGAACCGATTCTAAAGATTCGAGGCACTGGGATGAATCAAATCCCCGCCACTACTGCGCTGTCATTTATGGAGAGGGAGGGACTGTGTGTTTGGCGCTCAAAGGCGCTCTGCTTTTGAACAGAGAACTGGAAAACTGGGAGACAGGGAGCCATCTTTTGAGGTATCTGTACACATACAGTTAGTTTTATTCATTTATTCTGCATTTTGACATAAAAGAGGGCCGTATGAAAACAGAAACGATCAAATGCTCACGAGAAGAATAACTTGTGTTCAGATTTTATTGACTACTGGAAAACGCTGCGCGTGGTTTAACGGGTGTTTGCGTTTGTATTATTATTTTATGTTCTTCAGTTGAATATGGTGGGTTACGACTGTCTTAACAGCAGCCCAATCATGTCGCTTGTTGTTTACCACTTCACTTTGACCTTTTGGGTCATTGCTGCTTGTTTAGCGTCTGACCCAACGACCCTCTGAGTCATTCCAGTCAGCAAAATGGTAAGGTATTCAATTTGTGTAAGAAGAATTACCTTTTCGCTAGCTATTTTATCGATGTCCATGTTATTGTCCTTTGGGGAATATAGCTGGCAGGGGTTCGTGGTTAACGGTTCAGCATGTAAAGAATGAGAGACCCGTGACAGCTGAGCAGGACACCGATTCACTGCTTGATAGACAGACAGGCCAGAAAGAACCACCTAAAACAGACACTGATGTAAGAAAACTGAGATTTTAAACCTGTTTGTGTTTGTCTTTTGCAGAGAGGTTGGAATAAGCTGGATCATGAAGAAACCTGTACCACAGAAAGGTGAGACTCTTATTTGTTCAGTACATTAATATTTATTTACTTAAATGTTAAGTTTTTTTTTCTTTAACAAATGCAAATAATAAGTCACAATAGTAACATTGTTACTATTATCATGTCAGCTTGTCACTGACACATTAATATTTTTTTTTATCATTTATAGATGTATAACTGATAAGAATCTACAAGTATATAATTATAATGTTCTAGATATAAAAGACATTTTTTTTAGTTCTTGACACATGTAATGTATTTTAATAAATACTGTAATTACAACAACACAAATTTTAAATACACACAATTTCACAAAACTTTATGATAATTTAATATTAGCCTAAGTAAATTACAAGCAATAGTAATAAATACAATAGAACTAATATACCAATAAAAAAAAACAGTGCTTTTTAAGTTTTTCCAGATAGGTCTAAGTAGTATTCAGGTAAAAAAATACTTCAGAAATTGAATATTCCAATGTAAAATAACACTGCACAGATGTCACTGTATAAGTTGCATTACAAAATGTATTCAGTCAAGAGCAGCAAGGGCTGTTTTCTTTTGTTATTTACGTTTACATTAACAATAAGCACACAGATGGTAACAGGTATAATAGGCTGACCTAATGCACTGATCTAATATATTGACACAAAATCACATCTTACTTTTCTCCTGACAGTTTAGGTTCACTTGAGGCATAACCGACTGTTTAGGAGGATACTCACCAATTATTTGTATTATTTAGTTTTTTGTTTGGCATATTTTAATAATGAACGTTTTAACGGTTATCAGGGGATGTATTTAACTTAGGGTTCAGGTTTAATAATGAATGTAGTGATATTGAAGTTTTCCTCTCCCAGTGGCTATTGAGTGGAAAGATGGTAAACGGATCAAGCACGCTCGCAGTGGTCGCCCCTCTCGTGTCCCATCACAGTACCAAGGTATCAAACTCACTACACTAATATAGCTACTTTGAGTCAGATACCACAGGTACATCAGGGACACCTTCAGCATTATAGTAATGTACATTTGAAATTAGTCAGGGAAGAGTTAGATTACATCTCATTGTTAACCATCATGTTGTTAGACAGGCGTGCAAATTCGAGATGAAGACAGAATCCTAAGAGTTGTTTGATGCTGACATTACCTTTATTTTTAAGGGCATTTCAGTTGGGAGAAGTACCTGAAAGAGACAGGAGCAGTCGCTGCTCCTCCTCACTGCTTCAGACAGGTGAGTCTTTTCATGCACACATGCAAATGTGGAACACGTCATTATTATGGACCATTTATAAATGTCATACCTGATTGCACTTCCACGTTAAGAAAAAAAGGAAAACATCCTTATTCTCAGAGCACAACCCCTCCGGTGAATGAGTTTAAGGCTGGCATGAAGTTGGAAGCTCAGGATCCTAGAAACACTACATCCACCTGCATTGCCACTGTGGTGGGCCTGACAGGCTCCCGCCTCCGCCTGCGACTGGACGGTAGCGACAACAAGAATGATTTCTGGCGCCTGGTGGACTCCTCAGAAATCCAGCCCATTGGGAATTGCGAGAAAAACGGAGGCATGCTGCAGCCGCCACTTGGTGAGAAAGACAACACATTATTCAACTCTTTTAAATTAGACCATTAGCTTGTCTTGTATTTTTTTAAAATAATTTTGCATTCCAGATCTTTGAATTTCACAATTCAAAAACTTGATTCTATTAAAGGGATAGTTCACTTTGAAATTAAAATTTGATATCTATCAGCTTACCCCAAGGGCATCCAAGATGTAGGTGTCTTTTTTTCTTCAGTAGATCCAATTTTGATATTTTTAGGTCAAACCGTTCTAGTCTGTCAGTCATATAATGGCAGATATTGGTCACTGGCTCTATAAGAGGGAAAAAGAACATGCACAGAGAAATCCAAATTTAAGCACGCGCAAACACGTCACACACCAGACTCTGGCTTAGTCTGCGCACGCGCCGCAAAGCGCCGGAAGTGATCTCACGCGCCAGAGCGCGCGCCCACACATCACACACCGGATGCACGCACTCAGATCGCTTGGACATGGTTGTGTACAAGAGGTAAAAACGAACAGTATTTATATCGTTTTTTCTCACACAAACCGCTCGTTTCGTGTCTTAGGCCATCAATGTGTAGTTACGGGTGGGGGTATTTCAAACTGGTTTCTGTGCATGTTCTTTTTCCCTCTTATAGAGACAGTGACCAATACCTGCCATTATATGACTGACAGACTAGAACGGTTTGACCTAAAAATATCAAAATTGGATCTACTGAAGAAGAAAAGACACCTGCATATTGGATGCCCTTGGGGTAAGCTGATAGATATCAAATTTTAATTTCAAAGTGAACTATCCCTTTAAGAATGAAACACTTTTTTTTTTTACTTTTCCTCAAAAGCTAGAGAAAATTATACAAAAAAACGCAATTTTAGTCAAAACACTGTCTCATCTTTCAACACAGGTAATCAGCAACTTCCTTGCCATTATAAAAATGTGCTATGATAAAATTAGAGTGATAAATGACTGTGAATGTTCTGTGTTCTTCTCTAGGGTTTCGTCTGAATGCATCATCATGGCCCATGTTCTTATTAAAAACACTCAACGGAGCAGAAATGGCCCCAGCCCGAATCTTTCACAAGGTATCTGTCACAAACAAACAATAATTTAAAGGTCGAGTTCAGTGTATTTGTTCAAAGATTATTTCAGCATGTTCTGGTCATATGATGCTAAAAGAGGCAAAGTGTATACATTTACCTTTCATCTCTTTACTTTTCTGTCTGATATGATATGATACTTACTTTTCCCTTCATCTCTTTGGCCCTTCAGCAAGAACCACCTGCCCCGGAGCAAAACAGTTTTCAGGTGGGGATGAAGCTGGAGGCAGTGGACAGGAAGAATCCTCACTTCATCTGTCCTGCCACAGTGGGCGCTCTGCGGGGCGTGGAGGTTCTGATCACCTTCGATGGCTGGCGGGGCGCTTTTGATTACTACTGCCGCTACGATTCCAGAGACATCTTCCCAGTCGGCTGGTGCGCGCTCACCGGAGACAACCTGCAGCCGCCAGGCACTAAAGGTGTGCATTACTCAGTATGAATTCAGATTTTCTCATTCCGACAAGTTTACATTGGCATTCATGCACGGGGAATGATAGAGATAAGATGTACAAGAGTGGAAGACATGAAATAAAGAGGCCAGTGCTAAATACACTGCTGTTCAAATGTTTGGTGTCAGTAAGTTCATGAAATCACACAGAAATACAGCACAACTGTTTTCAACATTGATAATAATAAATAATAATTTTGAGCAGTGAATCAGCATAATTATAATGATTTCTGAAGGATCATGTGACACTGAGGATCAGAGACTTGAATAATGCTGGTGAGAATTCAGCTTTGCCATCACAGGAATAAATTAAATTTTCAATAGGTTTAATAGAAAACAGTTTATTGTTAATAATATTTTAGAAAGTTACTGTTTTTACTGTTTGATCAAATAAATGCAGCCTTGGGGGAAAGGTTTTTTAAAAAATCTTACCCCAAACTTTTGAGGTGTGCCAGTTGTAAATGAGATGGGTGTTATTACGTTGAATTTGTGACATAATGGAAAAGCACTTTATGTAATTTACATTTTTGTACATGTATGTTCATAGTGGATCTTTTTATGCCAAAGCAACTGAGTATTTATCAAAAGTTACATTAGCCAGGTAAGTTTAATTCAGTGGGAAATAGAAGATGTTACTTTACCAATGCAAATGTGACCCCACAGAAGTAAAGAATGAATAAACTAAGAAGAGACAAAAATAGCCTGGGTAGAGAAATGGAAAATATAGTAATAACACAAATAAAAAAGGACTTTTTAGAGGTATAATTCACCCAAGAAATTTTAGAATGACTTAAAAGTTCAGTAAATGATGACTGAATTTTTATTTTTGGGTGAACTATTCCTTTAAGCAGTAAAGGCATTTGATCAGAGAGAACATAGGAGTTTTGGTTTACAAGGAGTTGGCATCCTCCCAGCTGGCAATGCTGCAAACCCTGTGCCCAATAGCAGGCCTCACATTAAAGAGCTGGTGTGACTGACTGAGTGGGATGAGAAAAGAGGGTTAAAAAGACAACGCAAGGCCAGCGTGTTTGGCAGAGGAAGACAAACCTTGTCAGGCCCTTTAAAAACACACTAAACTTCACAGCTAGTCGGGGTAAGCAAGTTGTTATGGTGTTTTATTTGTGAGTGTCTTTATGTTTGAAGGAAACTGGGAAAATGTGTAAACGTATCAGCCTGGGAAAGAGCCAAATCAAACTCCATCGTGTTTGTGCATGAAGGACTTTCAGGGTTAACAGTACTAGAAAGACGGTTGTTTTGTCACTATTCACAGACTTTAAGGCTTTAGAGAGCAGATCGAAACTAAGGGGCAGGAAGGAAGTGAATTTGACACAGAATAAGATGCCACAAATTGACATGCACTGCAAGATCAAGAGCAGACCCTCGTTCAGTGAGGTCGTTCAGTCTTCATTTCTCTGAGTTGGATGAGTACAAACTGCAATCCTGGCCTCACTAACAGGTCCGTAAAGCTCTGAAGCGTTTGTTTGTGTTTTGCTTTAAGTTGATAATTTGATTATTCTGGTCTTTTATGGCTTACTCTAGTTTTTTGTTTTGTTGACAAGGAATTGTGATAAATGTTCAATGCATTCAAATGTTTAAAGTTTGCAAACTTTTCATTCTCTCAAGCTTTTTTTTGTTCTCAAGAATATTAATTTAATTCACAACTGTGGATCTCTTTCTGTCCGTTTTTCATTCGCTCTCTTCTCTTCCTCTTTTCTTGTGCACTCTCTCTCTCGCATTTTCTTTTCATCTCTGTTGCACTTCAGAGGCCACTAGCACCAAAAATGTGTAAAACAACTCATTTCTTTGTTAAGATGGCTCAAAGAAAAATGGGTCAGCTCTGCACACAAAGCCTGCCTTTCTCGCCTTCTGGTTCTATGTTTGTCGCTGCACGTTGTATTATATTGCCCTATTTAAACTGTATTTTCGTTCCTTTTTTTTTAAAATTTTTTTTTTTTTGCAGTTGGGTTACCAAAGACACTAGGTGCACTTGGTGCCCTACCAGAGGGTGGCATAGAGGGGACAAGCATGCCACCTACACCAGGCAGACCCCCACCCCAGAAAAAACGTAAGCCTGGCCGCAAGAAAGCCAAACTGTCTGGGCCCTGGGGTCAGAAAGGAACACTTGGTTCCCAGACAAGCCAGCCTGGAAAGGAACTGGAATCTATTAAAATGCCGAAGAAACGAGGCCCTAAACCAGGAAGCAAGGTATAACAAGTCAATAGCATGTGTGCCATTAGGGTCTAAACTTTACTGAGAAATCCTTGTTGCACAATGGAGATGAAATATACCGACCAGAGGAATATGCTATTCTATACATTGTATTTGATCAGCTCAATCATTAAAATTATTTTAAAACATGAAGGCTGACAATCCTCAGATTTCCTCAGAAATCATTTTCTGGCTAGGTTACATCAGGGATGTCCTATTGTGCCCTTTCCTAGGGATTTGATACCTGGGTTTCCGTCATGCAAAGTAAGGGGCTGTTCAAACAAAACACGTTTTTGCATTCCACTGCACTGCTTTTCCATTCTTTTTTTTTTTTAAAGTAAACATGCACTACACGGATGCGTTTGACCGTTGCGCTCACATCTCACGATTGACATGCGTTCTAAAAACACAGCATTGAAGATGTAAGAAAAAAAGCATTTTGTTAGATGTTTTGCTTTTTTTTCCCATTCCACTACCCTTAATCTCACATTTCTAAATGCAAAAACTAGGCGTGGGCAATATACCAATAGACACGATGAACCGGTAGAAATTTGTCAACCGGTAGAGATTTTTCAACTATGGTCTCTATCGCGGTTACTCCCTCACGTGACGTTGCTGTGCTACGTTTACACACGTTTTTAAGCATTGCTGTTTAAAAACAAGTGATTTTAAGCTGTTGAAACCCAAGCAGAGAAGGAGAACTCATTTCACTATATGCGCGCACTGTCTGAGCTCTGTCTGAGAGGCGTGCACACATGAAGACAGTGCTCATAGAGCGTGGGAATATTGAACAATGTTATTTAATATTGAATATTGTTATTTTTGCCGCTTTATAGGCCTTGAACGGTTAAATACACACACTTGTATGTGTCAAAATGACCGTCTTTGCAAGTATCCTTGTAAAAATAGTAATTTAAGTCTTAAGTGAAAGCAAACAGCTAAGAAAGAAAACACACATGTAACAGTATATTGGATCCAGGCAGCTCTTAAAATGACAGCAGTCTAAAATTCCTGCTGTGTGTCATTCATGTTAATCAAACAACAAAAGAGAGAAAATCTCTCACTGCTCTTGACTACGTCACTTTTGTAACTTTGACAAGAAGAAATATAATAAAACACGACAAATCCCTGACAGTAAATTGCTGCCTTGTTTTATTTATGACATACTGAGAACAAAGTTCAAATGATGTGCAATGGTCGCTTTGTCGCGTCCAGTGTAGACAGCTTCTAGCTGTTGCAGCGCATCCGGTGTAGACCACGGTGTTATTTACTTGTTCTACTGTAGTTTTTTTGTCCTATTGCTTGTAATTAGTTTCTTATTGTTATGTAATCACTGACTGTTTACTTGTCTTCAGTGAGCTTGAGGTATTTATTTATTTATTTTTTTTAATTTAGGCTAGTATTAGTTTTTTGTGATATTGACACTGGTGATGAGAATTATGAAATTTCTATGATATCAAAACTTTTTATATCATAAAGACCTTATTTAAAGGAAAAATAACAATATTGCTAAAAGATTTTGGTCATTGGCCACCCCTAGCAAAAACCCATTCTGGTGTTTTTAAAATTTAAAATTTGGCTAACTGTGGTTATACCCACCAGTAACAGCATGCTGGGTAAACACAATGTTTCATGCAAGTTTAGGAAGTCAAAGGATGCTAAATATGCTTTTCGTGAATGAGATACAGATGTAATGTTGATGGTAACCTATCCATTGGTTTCCATCTGTTTTGCTGGCTCAAAAATAAGGTCATTTTTTAATGTATGGTATTCCTGCCGAAACATTTTAAATGGGAGTTTGAATGTGTTTTGTATATTTATGTTGTCTTCTAGCTAAGCTGGGCGAAGAGGACAGCGTGGCTTGAAGGAACAATTGGAGGTCCTGGTAGACCTATCAGCAAACCCAGAGGCAAACTGCCAGCCAACTGGCCCCCGAAAGTACAGCAGAACCCAACAGATCCCATCAAGATCCCAAAAAAGAGAGGCCCCAAACCTGGCAGCAAGGTGCAACTCTTTAGCAGATATCAAAGGGATGATTATAAGGCATCATTATTTATGCAGAGTCCTCCTGACCATGTTTATTTGTATTTACAGAGAAAACCCCGATTGGGACCGAACCCTGTGCCCACCTCCCCAAGCAGTAGCACTCCAGAACCAGACACCAGCTCAGTTCCACTGGACAATGCCACCATTCCCAGCGCTGCCTTACAGGCCCCTACAGGTACTCCAAGTGTTTCAGATCTTTTCCCAAATAAATAAATAGTTCAGTCCTTGTTATGTATTATCTTTGCTAACAACTTCTCTGCAATTATTTGTGTGTTTCAGTATGTGTGTACCTGAATAAGTACGGGAAAGTGGGTCCCCATCTGGATGCACGCCGTATCCAGTCACTGCCAGATCACTTTGGGCCAGGCCGAGCTTCCTCTGTGCTGCAGCAGTGCGTTCAGGCCTGTGTTGACTGTGCACATAACCAGAGCTCAATCTTTTCATGCCTCAAACCAGGCCATGGGGGAGAGCTCATATCAGGTCAGAACGCACAGACCCACAAGGCTAACAGAAATTAACTAAGAGCCTCAAAAGCTTCTGGATTTCTTGTTAGGGCTGCTGAACGATTTGGGGAAAATGTCTAATTGCAATTTTCATGCAATAACAAATACATTTTGAAATGCTGATTTGCTGTGCTTGTTTATAGGTCTGCACAATTTGGCCAACAATTTTGTGATTCATTATTAATTAATTAATAATAATAATAATAATAATTATTATTATTATTACAAAAAAAATGTAAACAAAATAAGAAACTTCCTATTGTAGCATTTCACTGTAAAAAAAATTACTACTTAAGATAAAATAGTTTTATTTTACAGTGCTACCATTTATGGGAACAGTGCTGCGCTTCACTCTGAAATTTAATTTGCAGCTTTTGCAATTTGATATTTGCACTAAGCCATATTGCAAATTCGGTTTCATTTCAATTAATCATTCAGCCCTTAGTTTAGTGATCATAGACTAACAGTGACCACTGAACTTTCCCCATTTGACTTTTACAGCCTATTTTGAGCAGCAGCACCACACTCTAACACTGCCGGCAGTGAACAGTGTGATGTATGTACTGCGCTTCCTGGAGAAACTCTGTCACAACCTGCACTGCGACCCATTGTTCGGCAGTCAGCCCGTCCCTGTGGGAGGAGTTCACTATGACAGCCGGACATACACAGGTCAGCGCTCGTGCGTGCAAACACATCTGCTGTCGCTCATTACTATATTTTGTGCATTCTTTGATCTTACCGTTGGATAGACATTAAAAGAAAGCCTTGTGTGTGTTGTAGAGAGGAGAAACTTTGCAGAAAGTCTGAGTTCTGGACCTGGTCGGGGCACTAAGAGATTTCTCCAACATGATGCCTACAACAGCAACTCTGTACCGCACAAAATAGCTAAAAACCACCGTCTCTCTTCAGAAGGTTTTTCACACTCTTCCACTGCTAAAACAGTGTTTAATTAGTGAACTCCACTGTCTGTTGGCCCTCTTTGTAAGTGTATTTGTATCGTTGTGTTTGATCAGAGCCCTTCTTGATGGAGAATGGGGTTGGCAGCTCGGAGGTGTCCCCTGGACATGGCTTGGCAATACGTTCCCTTTCTCGAAGTAGCAGCTCACCGGGGAAACTATATCATCTGGGCTCAACAGGTACGCAAAGTAGCCCATTGTTGAGGATCAGTTCTAATTTAAATCTGAAAAGTTGTAGGATTATTTCTAAGCTACTGATCAAACCTAAGCTGCTTTGTGACATTGACTCCTTTGTACAAAAGGTCAGAAGTTCTTGATGTTTTACACAGACTTGTTTAGTTAATGCCTCAGTCATTTTTTAATTTCACCCAAAATTGTGATGCTGTTAATTAGGGCTGGACCAGAATATTCGATTATTCGAATATTCGTTCGGTGGGTTGGCATTCGATTTTCAATTTTGAGATTCGAATATCCTTTTTTTTTTTTTTTTTTCCCTCGAACACCTGGCATCCCCCGCGAAATGGTTTTCAACTTGTCCGCCTGGCTGAACATCTGCACCAGCAACAGACCGTTTGCCAATGAAAGACGTTCGTGCTGACCTATAGCATGCATATATGAGCCCGCTTCTATTATGAGCGCGCTTGCCGCACATCTACATTTGAAATAATGATCTCAAGCGCGCAAAAGACGCGACGTGAACGGACCCTCTGCTATCACAAAACTGAATGCGATGCATGCATTTTCTTTCAGTCAACTGTCCCGAGATGCGAGCGAAAGTCTTGGGTCAGCGTGCAGTAGCTCTTGTAGTGCAGACTTTGAGAGAGTGAAAGAGAGAAGACACGGTCCAGCTGAATCATTCACGCTGTTTTCAAATGACTGATTTAATCTGATATTTTGTGTGGATTTATTTACTCATCTAACCTACATGCTATATTCAATAAATGTTTGCAGGAATTTCCCTCATTATAAACTCGAAAGCTGCAGGAATAAGTAAAACTATGCGATATAGCCTACACACAAATTCAGGACCTGATTAAATATAACTCTATTATACAGAGATTTGTGAAATAAAATTCCATGACTTTTATAAAACTTTTAGAAATTGCTGTTTTAAAATTCCATAGCTTTTCCAGGTTTTTCATGACCGTACGAACCCTATAAAAGCAACTGCACGCTTTCAATCACTAAAGATTGGTCCTCTCCCTCCTCTAATCACATGCCTGATCCGTTAGCCTGCTTTATTCCAGGACCTCTCAATTTACAAATTAAGCACTGGGCTACCTTATTAAAAGTATTGCTCTTAACAGACCTGTGTGTGTTGTATCACTAGTGCAGTGTCCGTTCTCGGAGCATATAAGCCCTGCCCGCGTGAAGCGCGCCACTTCCGGCTCGCGCTGTTCTGTAGTATATTAAAAGTTTATTAATTATGAACGTGTCGCGTGTCTATATTGCACCAAAATGCAACACTGCACTCCCTTGGGTCCGCAGCAACACACCTGCCACGCGTGAAGTCATTGGCTGAACGGTTCTCGACACAATAAAAATGCAAACAGACAGACAAACGCACAGAGATTCCTGCCTTTATTAGAGAGAAGAATATGTTCAGCCCCTCCCTCCGAAGCTTCGAATATTCGGTGTTGATTACGAAGCTCAAAAAATGCTCAAAGCTCAAAAAATGGTATTCGGACCAGCCCTACTGTTAATATCATTTGTAATGAACAAATTATTACAACTTATGAACCTCAGAATGTTTTCACTGATATGTCTTATGATTGCTGTCCAGGTTCAGAGCGTTTTTTGAGCTCAAGGGAAAGCCCGCGACCCAGTGGACAAGACCCCAACCTGTGGACGGTGGAGGACGTTATGCAGTTCATCAGAGACATCGACCCTCAGCTCGGACCCCACGCAGACCTCTTCCGCAAACATGTAAGTGACGAATACAGGGTCCCTAAAAAGTCTTCAATTTTGTAGGCCTTTTAAATTTTCTTAAAAGTTTGATCAAATGTCAGGTCATAAAAAGTCAGGGGATGGAAAAACATGAATTGCTATACAGCCATAATGGGATTGTTAAACTTAAAAAGGCGATAATTTAATTTAATTAATATGAGTGCTGCATGTTCAAAGTCAAATTCAATGCTTTTGCAAATTTTGCAGTATTGTGTTTTCAAAAAATTTAGCAGTCAATAAATACAGCCCATTTATGGCAAGTAATTAATCATGAGATACTGCTAATGAATTATCAATGTTTACTTTTTGCTTTTTATTTTGTAATATGTTGCATGATTGTTTTTAAATCAAAATTTTCACATCATGAACAATTTTTTTCTGGTTATAGTGGTATTTTGGTTTCATAAAAAACTTGATGACTAGCATTTTGGGCCATTCCCGTCACAGAAGGAAAGGCTAAGAACATTATTTATTTAACACATTCATTATATAGATTGTGATCAGCATTATAATCTGTTTATTGCCTTTCTTCAAACACATTATTGTATAGTGAAATCCATTATCACACCTCAATACCTAATGGTAGGGATGTGCCCGAATCCGGTATTTGGAAAGGTAAAGGTGTGTACTACGGCAACCGTAAAGGGAATAAATACGATACATACGAGATATACAAGAAAAATATATTTCAGTGCTTTCTCTCACAATTATATCATTGGGTAATTATCCTGTATATAAATTGCGGGCATCAGGGAGCCGTTATTAATATGCGGGACATTGAAATTACTTATGAACGTGCGTTTGCTTTTTACTTTCACTTTTGAGATTCACGATCACACATAGCCTACTCTACTACGGAGCGGCATTACTTACCACACATTTCACAAGATTAGATGTTTGTTAGTGGTGCTCAGGATCTGTAAATCATTCAACATCGTCCTATCGGTCATTAATCCTTAGCTCTCTCTGTTTATGTGGTAAGTGAAATTTTATGTACTGTAATGTAACAGGGAACTGCTAACAAGCGGCTAACCATGTCCCTTATGTGGCTCCGTAGAACGCATTATTCGTTTTCCGTGCCTTTCCGAATACGGATTCGCTATTCGGGCACATCCCTACCTAATGGTATTGATTAAAACATGTCTTGAGTATTTTATTGTTTTGCTGATAAGCAGTATTAAGCAGTATTAGTTGATTGTGTGCCCCAGTCTGTTTAACCAAGTAAATGAATTAGAATTACATGATTATATGATTTTATTGATTTATTTAATTTTTTATTTTGGGGGTTTGTTCTGTAGGAACATGATATTAATTTTATTTTGCAAGATCCAGACAACCTGGAAGAGAGAGAGAGATTGAATTATTTTGATACCAGATTATTGTTTATTGTCTCTTTAGTGTTTTCATAAGAGCCCTTCACTTTTAGGATGCCTTAAAAATAGCTGGAGACTTGAGCAGAGATGCACCGATTGCAATTTTCTTGGCCGATTCCGATTTCCGATTTTTTTGGAAGTGATCTGCCGATACCGATTTTTGCCGATTCCGATTTTCTTTCTAAGAACTATAATTGACAGCATATACAAACAAAAATCTATGCAAATTTCAACAAAATTATTTACATAATAAAAGAAATTATTAAACATTACAATTCCCCAAATCTGGACTAATTTACAGATTCTCTCTCACTTAAACAACTCTCAAAATAAAGTGCTCTGTGACTGGAAAGAGGAAGAAATAGTTAACTTAAAGGTGCCGTTGGAGATCTCAGAAAATGCTAACTTTAGCCTGATAGCACTGAAAGCGAATGTCCCACCCTCCCTGCAATCGCCGTCCAAAGCCACGCCCCCTGAACACACATACGCTCAAAGAGCAGAATACCAGAGACAACATTAAATTACTACAATAGGCTACATCAACGATCCAGTTCAAAGCAAGCATATATGTTCCATACAAAGGGCAATTAAAGTGTGCTAGACGTGAATTTAAATGGTATTTATTTACAGAGGTATATTATGTCACACTTCTCTAGTAAGTTTCGTCTGTGTGTGAAGATGCTGCGCAGCGCAATCTGTGAATGAATGTTCCGAAGTGAAGTAAACTTCAACGGATTTCCCCTGCTCAGGGAGTAGGGAGCAACGAACACTGTGTAGGGAGCATGTCAATCAGAACACAGTTCATGCACGTAGCTCTCTTCTAACGAGCTGGTTATCTGAATCGGGTGTGTTAACTAAGCGAGACATGCAAAATATGCAGAGTGGGGAGCGCGAGGACTGCAATTGGGAACCGCTGGGCTACATCATGTGTCATTCACCGGTGAGAAAACTTTATAGCACAGTTAGTGAAAGTACTACAATACCAGGAAGGAAGATCGGGTTGTTGATGTTTGCCTGCCATTCTCGCTCTGTCTGCAATAGCGTGCGTGAACGCGCTGATGACGTGTCATGTCTGCGTGAACAGGGTGCGCAGAGGTATGCAAATACATACGTTGACAGGCAGGTAGGAGAGAAAATTAAAACGCTCGGACCGAGGGTTTTGATTGGGCGAACATTTCTTGGTCCTACACCTTCCACAGAATATATAAATACAGATAAATACATTTAGACCACTTAACTTAATGATTGCTATCAGGATGTGAAGAGACTTTCAACCAGAATAACAAAAAATGTTTCTGAAGACAATCACCTATGATACCTTTAAAATGAGTTGCTTTATGTAACAAAACAGATGTCATTTCCCACTGTTTATAAATGGTCATTTTTTTCCCCTAACCTTATTAAATGTGTCATCTTTCACATCAAATTCTTACTTTGTTTCAATTAATTCAGTTAGCATAATAAGAAACTGTAGAGTTGTTACCATTCAAATTAAATTAGCATTAACAAACTCTGTCTTTCCACTGCTGAGGAAACAGAAGCTGCATCTGAAGTGGCATTAGATGTATTTACACAGACAGTTTGATGAAGCTGAGGTGCCATAAATGCATTTACACTGCAAAATTTCAAATGCATAAATAATTTTATAAGATTAATTTTACATATTTTTTTAAACATACAAATAAATGTTGAAAAAATGCAGATACTTTTAAATATGACTAAACCACCAGTAGGTGGTGGCAAGTGTCAGTGAGTCATTTATTCATTCATTCAACCGATTCATTCAAATAGCTGATTCATTCAGAAATGAGGCAAGTGACTGTCCTTATGAATGGGCCACTGAATCATTGACTCACTCGATTCGTTCAAAAACGTGGATTCATTCAGTATCGAAACACCGCTGTGTGTCTGCTGTGGCTTTGATCGGAACTATTTTTGTCGGCGAAATTGAGCAAAAACAGTCAATATTTTGTCTAAAATCTAATTCACTTAATTTTAACTTCTTGTTTATTGAAATACTACTGTATAAAATCAGTGTCACATTGCAGTCGTGCTGATATTGTTATTCGGGGAAACATCATGGCTGTCTAATGTTGCTTACCTAAATCATATTTTGTAAATCTTTTTTTTTTTTTTCTATCGCAGTATGCATCTATAAATTTCTGTGAGTTACTTTGTGTTTGCTGTCTCTCTCACACACTCACTCACTCAGGCTGTGCAAGCCTCATCTGGTATGACATAACTAGATTATCAGTCGCCGTTTACACTGAATGCCATTAAAATTAGAATCATTCTCATGTGAAACGACGTGTTTACACGCCACTGTGAGTGTGCGCCACTGGCAATTAAAGGATCGGCTCGGAATCGGCAAGACGTGAGACTGACCGGCCGGTCACCAATCCGGGCCGGTCATGCGAAAAATCGTCCGATTCCGATCACTGGCCGGTCAATCGGTGCATCTCTAGACTTGAGCTTGGAGCACACTGCAAATTTTTATAGTTATTTTACCATCCGAGACATTTCAGGGATCATAAAAGATTTCATCTGTTGAATGGAAGCAGTCTTGTGTTATTTGACGTAGCATCACAAAATGGCATCGATGGTCGATTAATCAATTTAAAGATGAATCTTAGCCTATGATAACGTTCCAACAGTGTTACAAGAAAACATTTTGGGGCATGTTGATTTTGTGTCCAGTATCCTTTTACACATGAATGATGTTCTGCCTTATTGTTAGTGCAATAAAATACTAAACATTGTCTTGTCTGGGTGACACTCTTCTGTTACAGGAAATTGACGGCAAAGCTCTCCTCCTGCTCCGCAGTGACGTCATGATGAAATACATGGGGCTGAAGTTGGGTCCTGCCCTTAAACTCACCTTCCACATTGACAGACTGAAACAGGGCCGTTGACCTTTATGGCACTTGAATGGGTTTCGACCTTTACCCCTTCCAAGCACATTTCAAGATGCATGGCATGCTGGGATCTTTGTGTCCCTCAGTACTGTAGCAGGTGTTGGCAAGCTTTCAAGCTCCGGCCATCTCTTTTACCTTTCATTTTGTTCGATAGTCCGTTCCTCCAGGTTTTAATGCATTCTGTTATTAATTTTAACACTGTTATGATCGGTTTTTATGATTGATATCCTTGCGATTGTTCTCATGTTACACTTACGGTTGTGTTAGTACCGTATCAGAACATTTCACATGTTCGGACTTGACTGAAGCAGTGAAGTGGACAGTATAAAGGCCGTTTTTAGGCCTTGATTTGTACGACATACATTTAATTGTATATTTTTTCACCCTGCATCAATAAGGGTGTTTTGTATGGCTTTTGTATACAAGACTGATTTTTCTTCAATTAACTCCAGATAAACACTAGATCTCCTCCATTATGCCAGAAATCACTCTGGCCTGACACCTCAGAGACCATTTCTCATCCTCCATACTTTATACACATAACACATTTAGGAATTAAAATGCGGTCACACTAGACTTAGAGCATGCAAAATTACTTGAGAACAAATATGGCCAACAGGATATGATGTCACTCTCTATACCATCTGTTTGAATCTACTGTACCTGACAAATAACAATGCATTCAAAATTTTATATTATCTGCTCCACTTTACAGCAATCTGGTCAATCTGTGACACTTAGATCCTCTGTTGGTCAAATGTCTTTTTGTCATACCAATTAGCAGTTCAAAACAAAGCACAAGACTTGTTAGTAAACTTGCATTCATGTGTTCAGATGCATATGACAGGAAGTCTAGTATGACCGCACCTTCTGCTACGTACTGCTATTATACACTCTGCCTGTATTTTATATCGTGTTGATGTTTACATTGTCTTTGTTGTTTGTACTTTTATACAACATGGTAGAGTGCATACGTTGACAGCGTTATACTCTAAGCTTCAATTAAAAAATATGGAGCTTTTCTTCTGTTTGTTGTTGTTTTTCATGTCTTTGCCTCAGATTTTAGTTTAATGTTGTCTGGTTCATTTCAATGGAATGCATACTGAATATTTATTTATTTTTTTTTTACAAAAATGGCTTTGTTAGAACCTCAAATGTAGATTTATTGCTATAAAATAAAATTACACAAATTAGGGTTTTAAACTAATTTGATCTCAAATTTTACTATCACAGCTTGACATTTTCTGAATTTTAAATGCCCTC
Source organism: Tor tambroides (assembly GCA_021397915.2). Classification (NCBI taxonomy): domain Eukaryota; kingdom Metazoa; phylum Chordata; class Actinopteri; order Cypriniformes; family Cyprinidae; genus Tor; species Tor tambroides. The sequence goes on from JAFVLL020015280.1 coordinate 78,004, forward strand.
CACTGTCTATTTGTTCAAAAAGAACAAAAACATTAAGGCCCGGTTTCACAGACGGGCTTAGATTAAGCCAGGATTAGGCCATAGTTCAATTAGGACATTTAAGTAATTTTTATAAACATACTTAGAAAAAAAACATTACTGGTGTGCATCTTGAGACAAAACAAAGGCACTGATATATTTTAAGATCAGTCAGTGCAAGTTTATTTCAGTTGAAACAGCTAAGACTTACATTTTCGTCTAGGACTAGGCTTAAACCCTGTCTGTGAAAACGGGGCATGACTTTGAGATGATTTCTACTGTATTATGTAAAGTGCTGGTTCACTACTTTTATCAACCACATGGGGGCAGCACCTTTATTGGTTTCTTTTGTTCTATTATTTTAAGCTTGCTGGCTGAAAAGCATATAGACCAGAACTTTATATAGATACTATCTATGTTTTTTACAGTCTTGAAGATATTTAAAATAAAATATATAATGTTTTGTTTGAACGACATGAAAGTTATATTTGATTTTTTTTATTAAAAAACAAGTAAAATATAAAATATAGCCAATCAAAATTGCCATTCAAAACAGTTGTCAAGAAGTACTTTGTTTCTGGGTACCACAGCCATAGTGAAAGTACGCTTGTGGCGGTTTTCACTGACTGACACAAGTACACGTATAGAGCTGAGGTGAGGGGATGTCACATACTGTAAATCTTACCACATTATCAAAAAACAGGAAGGCGTCTTTCAGGGTGCAATACATTGACCAAATCACTCAGTAAAGCTCAATATGTGTGCACACTATGGTACACAAATACAGTAAGAATAACATAGTCATGTGACTTACAAATCCCTCTGAAGTTTGTAGTGTGGAAAACCCCTCTCCATCATACTAGCTGAACCAACATGCTATAGAAACATTTTGGAGTTTCAGTGTGCTCTCTGCGTGATTGCAACAGTCCAGAATTTAGTCAGACTGAATCTATTTGCATCAGATCTTGAAGTTTGTGCACATTAAGATTAAGAGTGTTCACAGCCTTTCCAAAAAAAAAAAAAAACAGTGGTTTTGCTCAGGCTGTGCTATTTAGATGTCATCAAGGTTTTGTTTAAAATGAAGACATTACGGAGAAAGTTCATCTGTAAGCAAATACACCCCTTGTTGAAATATTTTACAATGTTACTTCTCAAAACTGAATTCTTATGTCATTAATATCATCCATGTTCACACCATTCAGTACACTTTGATACTAGCATGTAGCTAAACCAAGAGTATTCTAATACACAACTCAAAATACACAAGTATTGGGTAAAATAACCCATTTTAATTAAAATGAACTATTTGTTATCAGTACTGAATAAATGATAACTCTAATCTCTTACCTTGTCCACCATCTTGGATTTGCACTGCCTTCTAGGATTACCTTCTCTGTGAAGGATCCATGCAGGATATCTTGGGAATCAGCTAAATTGGCTTTCCTACCTAGGATTGTGTCAAATGCACCACACAATGTTTTGGAACGGATCAATGTTTAAAGGTGAAAAGGGTGTTATTTCTATGCCATTAGGGCCCTGTAACAGAATTACAAAATGACTGTTTTCAAACAGGTTTTCTGAACACTCCCCATCTGTCATTGGTCAGACAAAACAGATAGCCCCGCCCCAAGCTCACACCATTGGTTGAGCCACTGTTGCTATGTTGGGCTGGTCGAAAATAAACAAATGTTGTTTTGATAGTGCCACAGTTTTTACACCTTTCAGGGGAAAACCTACAAATGGCAGATTCAGGGTATGTTTACATGGCAACGATGTACTAAAAACAGAAAAGCTTTGCATTTTTGACAAGTATCATGCATGTATTAGGCATGCCAGGCCAGTAGTTGGCGAAGTCACTTTGTAAAGAAACTCACGCATGCCTATAGGCGGAATTTGCGATTTTGTAGTTTACACTGGGACAATGGTTTCAAGAACATGCATTTTTAAAATGCAATTTTTTAAGGCAGCGGCTATTTGCACTATTTGCGATAGATGCTATTTACACTAAGCGCAAATAGCGATGGATGCTATTTACACCAAGTGAAAATAGCAGTATTTTTTAACGATATGCTATTTACACTAAGTGCAAATAACTATAGATTCTACACTATGTTAAAATAGCAAGATTTTCTGCTATTTATACTACTTATTGCAAATAGTGGCAGTTATCTGCACCTCAGTATTGTAGTACATTATAAAACAGTACGTGATAATAACGTATTGAGTGTATAGTTTTAATTCAAATTTTTAAATGGATGCCACCTTATTGGGACAATAAAGCCCTCCCTACACCTACCCTAACCCTACCCGATACTTTTATTTTCAACTTTTTGATTATTTCCTTCATTTTTTATTGAAAATAAATGCCTTTCTGATGCGATATGAGATTTGAAAAGGGAGAAAAAAAGTTCGACAAAAGGCGGGCTCGAACTCAACGTCAAAAAGCATGCGCCTATCTACACCACTGAAACTGATGCTGACTTAAGCGTCTTTTTTTAGTGTTGACTAAATCAATCACACCGTAGTGGGCGGAGTTAGTGTAAATAGCCTTTGCCAACAAGCTAGGCTATTTGCACTTAGTGTAAATAGACATTCCGATTTTTTTAAAGTTAGCATTTTCAGGCTCTCAAAACGGAGTTGTTGTGTAAATGAATGGCTAAAATAAGTAAATATTTTTCAGTTTTAACATTTTAAAAAAGTTTTCTGTTTACACCCCCTCAGCGATTGAAGAAGTCAATAATACATCACCAGGAATAAGTAACTTTACCTGATTAAAATTTTTTATTTCAAATTATGAGGTCAAAATTAAATAAAACGTATTGTTCACAATAAGATCAATATGATGCATTTAGAAGATAGATTGAATTTCCATTTCTCAGTTTCTTTTTTTCTTTTAACAACCATTATGCTCTTGTGGCTATGTTTATCCCATAGACTTCCATTGTGAGTGCCAGAACAGTCCTTAAACACCTCATATCTGCTCCACAGAGGACCATCAAGATGTGTCAAGAACCACAGAATCCAAACTGTGATTTTCAGTCTTTGCGATCACAGCGAGTATATTTAGAATTCAAGAGCATCCAGCAAACCCAGTGGTATCCAATCGGAAGAGCAGACAGGTGCTCTCTCAGCCAGACATGCTACAAATATAAAAATGTGTCTGTCAGACTCCTAGAATATTCTGAATGCTTAGAGCGCCGACACACTGTTGTGTGCCAGAGGGTGCTGGGTTAGTTTCTACCATCTGTGATTAGGGTTTTGACCACTTCCAGCCCCCACTCAGTGTTTTTACAGCTTTATAGTTCACCTAGTACTGTTCCACATCTCATCTCAGAAACCATGTTGCTCGCTAATGTTTGGGAAATGTTGCAGAGTCGTACGTCACTTGCCAGCATGATAGTAATCTCTAGTGGGTAATATCAAAACCCACATGGCTTTCTCAATCTGCTCTGTCTCGACCTGCCAAAACAGTGTGCTTGAGATTCTGCCACGGCGCTCTGGAGACATTCGGAGCATACACTTGGATGACCTCACCTGGATAGCTCATGTTCAGCGACGTCCATCTGCCTGTAGGTTGCTTATGCTAGAAACTGATGTTCTTAGAGCTAAGGGATATCGGTAGTTGAGTGCTCAGCGATGAGATTAACACACAAGAGCTTAAAGCCGCCCCCACAGACACACACACATACATGCACAACACTGAACAAACAACAAACAGTGCCACTCCTACCTCGGCTTGTTGAAGCTGGCCTGGCTGAGAGGTAAGCTTCACACAGGAAAATGAATAATTTACACAGTGCCCTTAACTTCAAAAGCCCAAGGCAATAAACAGTGGAATGGGAGGGGAACGATGGGAGGAGAGTGAAGAGAATCTCCAGCGATTTTAGCTGTCAAACACTCTTGGTGCCACGGCCTGCCTAAACATGTGTGGCATCATCATTTGCACCTATATAATAAAGATATTGATATGTGTGAAGACCTGTGATGGACCAAAACATGAATATCTATAGTTAAAGGTGGTTATGGAAGTTCTGTATACTGTAGCTAGAGCTAGGTCTAGCTGACGCTCATCCAGTGGTCCAAATTAGGGTTGCTGGCTGGCAGTCAGGCGAAACAAGAGCAGGAAGTGCGGTCCATCACAATCAATTTCTTGCGTACGTTCACGCATGAATGGTTAGTGTGGGGGTAAAACCAATTGAAGTCCAAAAAAACGTTTTTATTTGAAAGACGGTCGGTTGGCAGATGGGAAAACATGTTGATGCATGCTCCACCCATCGCTCTCTTCCTGTATTTTTCTCTCTGATATGATCTAAAGCAGAGATAGGCTTATTAGATAACATGCTTTGTGATCTAATAAATCTTTGGCTTGAAAATAAAGGATCTGAAAAGTGTTTGCAGCCTGGTGACATAAGAGAACTAATTAAAGTTATGTGGTTCTTCAGAAAACCTGCTTCAAAGAACTCAGGTGGGCTTCATGTTTCCTTTTTTACATAACTTGCACCAATATGCTGAAGAATTTATGAATTTAACCTTAAAAACTTTTTTTTTAATTCAAAAAACCAAATAAGGAACTCTATAGAGATACAAAAGGTTCTTAATTAGAAGATCAAGAACTTAAAACAATAGTTCACACAGGTTGTTCCAAACCTGTAGCCATACAATGGAATGGTCACCAAATCTGTTTGGTTACCAACATTCTTTAAAATATCTTCTTTTGTTTTCCACACAAGAAGGAAAGTCAGGTTTAGAATAAAATAAAATAAAATAAAATAAACAAGTTCGTTGATAAGCATAACTTGTATTTACATATTTCTGACTGGGCACAGTGGCGCTCCTCCAAGCTTCACACGCAAATACGAACACATACCACGACCTCTGTAGTTCGATTCACAAACAAATTACTGTTATGTGCCATATCTTTTAATAATTTGCTCAGAAACATTCACGAAGTCAGGAGTTACCGCTTCGAATCATTCTGATGAATCAACTGAATGAACTCACCGAATCAACATTCAACTAGACTGACTGCTCACTCACTGAACTAGATCCAGGTCAGGTCATCACTTAAATTGCTGTTTAATATAGCCACTAGGCTGCTCTTGCTTGCTGTGCTGTCAGATATCGTTTGCAGACATATTTATACATTTCACTACAGTATTTAATTAATTGTTCTTTGAAAAAAATATCACAAATATCCTCTCCTTCTAGAATCTAGACAAATACTTGAATTAGTAAACAACTCAGCCACAAACTGTTATCAGGAAGGCTGTGTAAGACAGAGAAATTGCTGACTACGTGATATGATGAAGAGGGGTGGTCTCCAGAATCCTTCATGGCTACTGGGTAAAACCCTACTCAGAATTTCCCAGACTACTCTTCTCAATTTCAGTAAGTGGCTTTTTTTTCCCCAAGACATTTTTGTTTTATGACCTTGTCATTTGCTCATTCTACTGAATCTAAAGCTGTTCAGAGAGCTCACTCACAAAGAACAGTAGGTGTGTGTTCGTGTGTGTGTTTAGAGATTATTGTGGGTGGCCTCAGAGAGAGACAGCAAAAAACAGTCAACAGTACATGTCTCCTGTCACACCCTGCTTAGCGTATGTCTAGTCTGGTTCCTCAGAAGTGTATTTACACCAAGAGTTTGACAAAAAGAAAATATATGATGGCGTAATACAAAAAGGCTTTAGTACTCCAAGTATTCATAGAAAAGTTAATTATGATAAATTGCATTCCTCTCTGTGCAAAACAATTAGCTAAGAGCTGAACGTAATAATCGGTCACACCCAATTCTTATCTAATAGGCAGATCAGTGGTGCCATCTTAGGCCTGGCCGAGGACGCCCAGAGATGTTACATGTTATAATGTTCTCTTTCACACAATATTTGTATGTTCCATCGCCTAAGAAAGTAACCACGTACACCTTCCCTCTCCCTGGGTTGCTCACACACCTATATTTTTCTTTTTTAAATTGCAAAGTTCACAAAGACAGCTGAATTCCCCAGAGAAGAAGTGAGATTACTGATACATCTTTCAACTGAAAACCCCCACTGTTCAATTCAAAAGCGTGCAGTCGAAATTCCTTTGAGCTGTTTCAATCTATAAATGTTTGATTAAATGTCACTTGGCACATGTTACTCTTACAACTTGTTTACAGTGTACTCATGTACAGTCAAAACATTCAGGTCATTCATTTTTTTTTAAAGTTTCAAAAAGATTTTAAACATCCTGTCATATACAGTATAATGTTTTTAAGTGTAAATGAAATGAAAATAAATAATAATATTTTTATACAACCAAATGTTGGAGGATTTTTAAATATTTCTGAAATAACTCTCTTATGGTCACCAAGGCTGCATTTATTTGATCAAAAATGAGGTAAAACTGTAATATTGTAAATTTGCACTTTCAAAAAAATATTTTCTAGTTTAATATATTTTACAAATATAATTTATTCCTGTGATTTTCAACAGCGATTAATGTCACATGATCCTTCAGAAATCCTTCTAATATGATGATTTGGTGCTGAAGAAACATTTGTTATTATTATCAATGTTGAAAACCATTTTGTGGAAACCATGATACATTTTTTCAGGATTACCTGATGAAAAGAAAGTTCAAAACCATTTATTTGAAATAGAAATTTGTAGCATACTGTTACTTTTAATGAATTCAAAGAGTCCTTGCTGAAAAAAAGTATTAATTTTTAAAAAATCACACTGACCCAAAACTTTTGAATGGGCGCGTATGTATATTAATAAAACTAAACATAACGATTAAAAATTGATTAAAAAAACTTCATTTTAATGTCACTTTTAACACATTTACAAAGGTACCTTTTAGATTCACTGACCCATCTCATTTAAAAATACATATTTTATTGCTTAAAATAAATAGAATCTCCAAACAAAAATGACTATTCTGAATCAGCTTGGACATCCTTAATGTGAATTTATACTCATTCAGTCTGAACACACCACAGGTTAATCCATAATCACAACATTGAGCTTCTAATTTTGCTGCTTACGGGTCCAAGACTAGGCAAAATGGATTCAGTTTAAGACCATCTAAAGGAAAGGGGACCAATTTCAACTCAAGAACAAGTCAGAGACTAACAAACAGTATTTTGAAAATAAACAGGGTGGAGCCAACACTGAAACACTCTGATGATGTTAGTTTGGTATTCACCATCCACAGGCATTCGTTTTGTATTATTAAGGCTTGTTCTGATACCAGAGCAAGTGGAATCCAATGCAAGTGCTACTACACAGTAACCTCAACTGACTTTCTTTGAGCCCTTCCTCCGCCGAAGAGGAACAGGAAGTGACAGTGGAGCGTTAACGGCCTGTCACTGCAATCTTCACCCTCCCCCCCGCCCAAACCCCCTCACCACAGAATGTCCGTAAATGGACAACACTTTGCCCTCCATTCCCAGGACAAAAACACAGGCCCGGGGTTCACATAAAGCCTTGTAATGTAAGCACAGATTAACCTGGACAGTTTCCACTACCTCCCCCATACACACCTTTATTACATCTGAAAGTAGGTAAAAGGTTCTTGCTTTACAAGCAGGCTTGTATATAAGACCTAATAAGCGCACACAAATGGAGAAAGTAGCTACTGGAGCACAATTCAACCACTTTGCACGAAGCATGAAACTAGTTTGTTGTTTTAAACCAAGAAAGGTTTGTCAGTGGAAGCTGTGGTCCACCAACGATTCTCAGAACTGTCACTAGTCTGAGCAGCAGCTTTTAATGGGTGTTATAGTTATTGTTTCTATAGCACATTTCAGTTTAACACCAGGTAAAGAGATAGTTAACCCTCTCAAAATTAAATGAAAGTCAGTTATTCACCCTTATGCTGTTCCAAAAATTTATGACTTTCTTCTGCAGAACACAAAAGATATTTTGAATAACATCTTTGTCCATGCACTGAGGTCCAAAAACCTACTGGACCCAAATTACTTTAATTGTATGGAGAAGAAAAAAAACAATAAAATAACACAAATAGACATTTCAAAGTATCTGTTCTTCTTTATCTTTTTCCAAAGAAGAAAGAAATGCATAAAAGTTTGGATCAACAGGAAGGTGAATTTTCATTTTTGAATGAACTATCCCTTTTATGATAATGGCAGATAACTAGTGAAGTAACCGCTTCAACCAGACAAAATTGCAATTAGAACAATTTCAAGTAGTAAACTTATATATAGTTTGATATGACATAGTAACTAACCAAATAAAGCTAATCCAAGCTTTATATTTTATAACTTTTCTGCTTGTTTTTGACAGATAGACATGTTACACTCACCCCTTTTCATTTACACAAATAAGATCAGAGACTGATGAAAAATTAGGCCAGAGTTCAAACTTGGCCATCTTTATTACAAGTCACACATAGGTTTGAGCCCTCCTGGACTGTTGGGGTGGGGGTTGGGGGGAGACAAATAAATAAAAGCAACTTGATTTAAGGCAATTCTAAAGCTTAGACGGACCAGTTGTATCAAGACAGGCGTTAACCACTATTGTAAGCAAGCAGTGGTTTGGGTTTGCTGAAACTTTCCCGTCCAACAAAACATCAGACTTACAGTTTGGGTCGGATGAACAAAGTTCTCAGTCTAAATGATCAAAAACAACAATTCAGCAATACCATTCTGGGAGTTTCCCATAAACCACAGGTTCTTAATGTCATTGCTTGTTTTGTTCTATGTTAATACATCTGATAAGCAATAAATAAATACGTTTTTAAACGTAAAACTGCATTGAAGACAAATAAGGTTTGAGTGTCTTTACATTGCACCAAGTTCACAGTTCTGAAGTGTTGTTACATTCATCCATGGAACACCGCTCGGCGTTCCAGCCAGAAACAGAACTGTAGTCCTGACAGGAGCTTGACCACCCGTTTCTGTGGACAAAGAGGCATCCGATCACCTCTCGTCTTGGTGATGGCGATCACAAAAAATAGATCAAAAGAGCAACTTTTGCTGCCCATCTCGCCTTCAAGCGTCCATATGTTCCAGTCTCAGCAGCTAACGGTGCTTGGCTGCTGTTTGCTCACAAAGTCTGAGATAAAGTCAAACTCGTTCTGTCCCAGAAAGAGTTCAGGGAGTTCCTGCACCCTGTCCAGTCCTAGTTCCATGACCAGCGACGTCAAAACTTCTTCATCGATCAAATCAGCATCCATGCCATTGAGACTGAGTGCCGGGCCTGCCATATGCTGCATGTTGCTCAACTGGGCCTGACCCATGCGGAACTGTGCCCCGTTCCCCACATGAATGTGGTTGCCATTCATGTGTCCCAGAGGGTGTCCATGGTACTGGGTGTTGAGTTTCTGAAGGTGCATGCTGGCCATGAGCTGTTGGGAAGTGAGACCCCCGCTCATGTATTGCTGCTGCTGTTGTTGTTGTTGTTGTTGTTGCTGTTGCTGTGGCTGTTGCTGCTGCGCTTGGTGCATGTGGTGGTGGTGCTGTTGATGCTGCTGAACATGATGATGCTGCTGGCCCTGGTTGTTGAACATCATGTTAGTGGACTGCATTTGGTGGTGACCCATCTGTCCATTCATAGGACCCACCATGTTGGCCCTCTGGCGCATGGCGGCCTCAATGTTTCCCTGAGGCCCAGCTCCATAGTGCATCATCTGTCCATTGGGCATTGCTCTCAAGCTGGGCTGGGGTGCATGCTGCTGGGGGCCCGCCTGCAGGCCTCCATTCATGCTCATCCGGTAGCCATGCAGAACCCCGTTACCCTGTCCGTGGTTCATGGGCATCATCATGTGTTCTGCCATAGAATCGCCCTTCAATGAAACAAATGATATTTGCTTAAGAATTGGACTATTGACAACAGAAGCAAGTCCTTTAACTTCAGCCAAACTGATAAGTAAATACCTGCAGATTAATTTACCACAAATTCTATAAATGCACAAAGAAATCTAAGTTTTTCTTTAACATTCAGCAAAGACTAAACTAATTTCCACTCTCACTGGACAGGTATGAGAGATGTGGTTTGCACCCTTCAGCCCACCTGACTGCCCACTCAACACACTACAACCTCTTAAGTCCCAATGATGCACATCCAAACAACACTTTTGAAATTGAATGGAGTATTATTCTCAGCTCTAAACCTTTCACACAGCTTTATTTAACTTCCATTTAAATAAATGAAGTGTTTTTAAACACTGGATCTAAACAATGAGGATAACTGAAAAATGCATTAATGAAACCCTTACATTTGTATAAGAAAAAAAATATTAAACGCCATTTCTATATTATAATCCTGTACTTTGCACACAGAAATTCAAAGAATGCACAACATTAATCCAAAGAAAGTCACCGTGCAGTGAAGCAAACAATGGATCTGCCACCCTGAGCTCTAAAACACTGGCGCTGTCTTAAAACCTAGTGAGCTGCCTACCTAGACAGCATTTTGGGCATCACAGGCGCGTAAAAGGCTGCATGCGCTTATAACGCCTAAAATGCTGTCTAGATAGACAACACACTGCGTTTTAAGACAAAATCCGTGAGTTTCTCAAGCGTTTTGAATCTCTTACCCCGTGTCCTGTGCTCAGTGACTCCGCCGCGGCAGGACGAATGAGCTTTATCTGTTCAAAAACCCCTGAAGAATTACACTTTATATTCCACAAGGTGAAGCTTCATACTCCAGCGGACCGACGCACAAAAGAGCGCTGCTCACTTTCTTTAAACGAGAGAGAGAGTGTGTGTTTTCTGGGTCAACTCCACGGGCTTATATACATGAGAAAAGCAGAGAGGTGGAGCTATCGTTCACTGTCTATCCTTTGTTGCCATTGGCCCTGTTGCTTAATATCAGTGTGCATAGAAACCCCCTAGCGGTTTCTGTCAAACACTGGCCAATTTCTGTCCACAGTTTTGGGTTGTTTTTCTGTTTCTGATTTAAAGTGAACAGGAAATCTCTTTAGAAGAAGCTGATCTGTTTGATGTTAAGTAGGGCAAGATAGATAGACAGACAGACAGACAGATAGATAGATAGATAGATAGATAGATAGATAGATAGATAGATAGATAGATAGATAGATAGATAGATAGATAGATAGATCTATTGTTTAAATACGAAAAATGTTGATGCTGAAGCCAGGATAGATAGATAGATAGATAGATAGATAGATAGATAGATAGATAGATCTATTGTTTATATATGAAAAATGTTGATGCTGAAGCCAAGATAGATAGATAGATAGACAGACAGATAGATAGATAGATAGATAGATAGATAGATAGATAGATAGATAGATAGATCTATTGTTTAAATACAAAAAATGTTGATGCTGAAGCCAGGATAGATAGATAGATAGATAGATAGATAGATAGATAGATAGATAGATAGATCTATTGTTTATATACGAAAAATGTTGATGCTGAAGCCAAGATAGATAGATAGATAGATAGATAGATAGATCTATTGTTTATATACGAAAAATGTTGATGCTGAAGCCAGGATAGATAGATAGATAGATAGATAGATAAGTAAAAAAAAATATAAGTTGCAAATAAAACAAAGATTAGTGGAGTAACATTTACAAGAAACTTTCAGTGTTTCTACTACGGTATTTAATGTTTAATTCAAAGTGTTTCTTTGTAATTAATTGGGAAATTTACAAGCAATTTCTGAGTGAAAATTGTTTGTTTCCCCCAATTTATTTTCAGTATTGATAGAGTTACAATCTTGATGCTGAATATGTGTGTATATAGTGTTTTAATAACTCTTCATGCATCTAAACCTAGATTAAAAACATATCCAGTCTGATTGGAGACAAAACATTTTTAGATTAATAATCCTATTGTTTATCTGTCTAGTTAAATATATGTCCTTACGTGTTGTTCTCTAGAGCTGTTTTTGTTTTGACCATTGAGTGCTTACACATTAGTGTGAGTGTGTGTGATCTGGAGGCTCCGTGGCAGTCCATGTGACCCAGCGCTCGCTCCGCTGTGCTGTGCTGTGTCTTTGCTGGGTGTGAGAGAGAGGGGAGGGGAAAGGAATGCTGGTGCTATTCTGGGCCACCGGCTGGAGTGGTGGTGGTGCAAGCCTGGGCTGCATGTGCAATTTACTGGAAGTTGCAGAGCACAAGGTAAATAGTGGGGCAGCTTCCTACTTGTTCAGTTCTGATGATCTTGATGAAGATGGTGTAACATACCAAACTGGACCCTGATCACTTGCTCTGAACACAACAACACTGGGCTTGTCTGTTTGAGAGAACAGGGAATCAACATTCTCCGTTTTGTCACAATAGTTCTCTGTTTACTCAGAGGTCAACACTGGTCAGAGCAGAACCTCACACCTCTAAAGTGCATTATCTCTTGACAAATTAACATCTCAATTCCACTCTTTGTTTTGCGTTATTACCAAGACCTTGGTTGTAATTTGTATGATAATCTGTTCACACCTTCAACAGCTTGCTGCACTTCTAAAGTGTTAAAGACAAATTTTGTGGTGTTACGAAATGTGGGACAGAAGTCACATCACATTATAGATAAGTTATCATGATAACTAAGTATAAACTGACAGTCCACACTAGACCAACTAAAAAGTTCAGCTTGTACAAAACTGAGCAACAAGATCATCTTCAGCAAGACCAGCTAGTTCTTCATTGTTCCTTCCTTGTCCTTGTTTATCTGGATACCAAAGGTCATCTGGAAGCACAGTTGAAAACTGTGTACATATGTTGGGTTTGCTCATGATTATAATATTAGTCACATTATGGATTATCTAGCATTACCATATTCAAACTCCTCTAAGAAAAAACTGAGCTTCTCCTGCATGAAGCATGCATACTTTTTTAAACAGTTACTAACTAGAGGCAGGCACAAAGAAATAGGTCAATTATTTGCTCTCTATATTATTTCTTTCATTTTGTAGTAGTTTTTATGGGTCGTTTTGGATTGTTTTGGATATTTCAATCACTTATTTTTTCAAGAAATTTCATTCAGTTTTTATCTATGAAGGTAGATGACGTAAGCTTTTTTAAATCAAACATAATTTAGGTCAAAATTTTAATGAACACAAGAAAAAGTCTTATTTTTACTTATGCTTTTCCTCCTCTAGTTCATTTTAAATTATCCTGGAGTGTGACATATTAATTTGAAAAGACAAATATTACAAATATTTCTTAAGATAGATTGGTGAAGGTCATTAAATTGGCATGCATCATATATGTCACACCACATGTTAACTTTCCTTAACTCTTGTAAATTATCCATCAATTATAATGTTCACTATAGAGTGAAATGAAAAAGTCTTTATTTTTGTTGTTAATTTTACGTAATGTATTCTGAGCTGGACCCAATCAGATTAGTGGCCACTAATGGGGATCCACATAAAGAATAGAATACAAAGACTTTCACCAAGCCATTTGTACTTACAAAGTGTAAGAGCCACAAGATCTCAGTTTTTAATAATCATTTATCTAGAGTCAGGTGTTGTGACTCTCTAATAGAATAAAGCAGCTGTGGTTAAATCAATATTTCAGTGAGAATAATCACACCACATATTCACAATTACCTGAGCATTAGACCTCATCCGCTCCTCGAGGCAGATGCACGGTCCATTGAGAACTCAGCTGTGGGAGCTGCTTATTTACCTACAATGCCACAGCTTTACGAAGGTGTGCATGTAGACATGGAGGATTAATGTCTATTGACACAAACAATTCAAACATGTGATTAAGCCTAAACAACTAGACGTGCCCGTGGATATCAGCGCCACAGCCCTGAAGACTTGCCCTACTCCAGCTTAGACTCCTAGTTTGCCGGCTTGTTTGTACAGTGTGTGTCTGGTCGGCCGCGGGCTCGTCCTCCCCCAGACCTGATTACCAAAGAGGCAAGAAGCTGGAGGAGGGGCCGGCCAACTGCCACCAAGAGCCGCCTGCTAAAGGACTCGAGAGACTAAATACAGTTGATAACATATCGAGACTGTAGATTGTATGTGTAAAACTGACAGTTTTATCAGGCTAGTTTCACTCACATTTACATGGTCACCAAAAAATTACTGTTTGTTGTAAAGATGCTGCTGTAGGCTTCTTCAACCCGATCTCACAGCAGTTCATACATATTTTACAAGGTGGCTAAGTCGTACGACCTTGCTCGTACGAATTTGCACGTTTTGTGAAAAATCGTATGTATTTTACAAGATGGCAAATTCGTAGGAATTCTTACAAATGGCCACCCCTAAACCTACCCCTCACAGAAAGTGTACGAAAGTCGTACGAATTAGCCACCTCGTAAAAAAATACGTACAAATTGGTCGTGAGATAGCATTGGCTTCTTATTGACCTTTTTTACATCTTAATTCACATTCTTTGTCTTGTTCTAATACCAAATACATAGCAAAGTCTGTCATCGTAATTTTTTATCAATATATAAGAACTTGCTCTTCATCTGACATGATTTTGTCTGATGTCACTGAGGCCTTTCGGCCTACTGGACAACCAATATTGGTAACCAATTGCTAAATAGCATTGTTGTAACTCATTCTGGCGCCATTGTGATATGTGACACCCACTTTTCAACATCCAGTCTATTTCTGAAATCCCGTCCTACAGTTTTTCCGGTTAAATTGCTTTTTGTAAATTTGGAAATCCAATAACATTCAATAGTTTGAGGTCAGTAAGCTTTTTTTTTTTTTTCGGAAAGAAATTAATACTTTTATTCAAGGATGCATTAAATTGATCAAAAGTGACGGAAAAGACATTCATAATGTTACAAAATGCTGTTCTTTTAAACTTTAAATTCATCAAAGAATCCTTAAAAATATTAAGCAGCACAGCTGATTTCAGCACTAACAATAAGAAGAAATGTTTCTTGAGCAGCAAATCAGCACATTAGAATGATTTCTGAAGGAGTATGTGACACTTAAGACTGGAGTAATGGCTGCCGAAAATTCACCTTTGCCATCACAGGAATAAATTACTTTTTAAAATAGATTAAATGTATACAATTTTCTTAACGGAGATAATATTTCACAATATATTTCTCTGTCTTACTGTGTTTTTAATCAAATGAACGCAGCTTTTAGTGAGCATTCTTTCAAAAAACCTATTTCCAACCCCAAACTTTTGAATACTAGCATACATCACACCACATTGTGGAAGTAAAGAGAGCAGCAAACAGCTATTTTTATCAGTTTCCTAGAAAATCATAGATGTTACAGCATGCTACAGCATATGTAAGAGTGTTTTTGTCACTCAGACACTTTGCCCCACTTTACTATGAGATCAGACTCTGTCCCAGCCACCCCAACCCCCTCCAACCCAGTTACAGAAACACTTCACTATCTACCTTGTTTATTTAGCTCCAAAGTGACCTCTCTCTCTCTCTCTCTCTCTCTCTCTCAAGAGTTCAGCAGCTGAATATTGGTGCAAACACACCCTTGTGTTTTCAATAGATTTCTTAGTAAGGGCTAGGAACTCATTTTCATCATGAATTCTCTACCAATTGGAAGTAATATGTGTCACCAGGGTCACATCAGGTCAGGCTTTGGGTGCTGGCTGCCTTACAAGTGCACTCCCAGTAAATACATGAGGCAATTATGAGTTGCAAAAGTTTGAGTATGATTTAGCTGTGCAATTTGTTGTTGACTTCCATGGAATTCTAAAAACAGTGTAAATCAGTCCGAATGTTATATACGTGACGACTTGGTTTATTTTTATACGGGTCTTGCACAAGATGCATCATAAGGCATGACGGCTGTAATATAACAAAACCGGCATTTTATCTTGTGACTGGTCTCATAACTTGCAACACCACAATAATAGGACATAGTTCAGATTTTCCCAAGACTGCATGTATGACAGCAGGAGCAGGACCTTCTACTGTTTCACCAAAACAGAAACACACCTGCTGGGCTTCAGAGAATCTTCTCCCAACCCCCAATCATCCAACCCTTCCCCCAAATCCCTGCATATTCATAATGCTTTGTCTTATTCTACAGATCAACTTCTCCTGAAGCACCAAGACTTAACGCACACTTAACAAAATAAAGAGCGTTACCACCCACTCAAGACATGGGCCATTGAAGGTGTTCATCTCAGTGCTCTAGAACCAACACAGGCGTTACCTTATAGAGCTTAGTGGCTGGCCCATAATCACTAAGCTGCCTGTTGGAGCATTCACAGATAATTAAGGAAAAGATGTTCTCAGAAGATCAGGATGGCAGCACCATCTGCTAGTTTGTTGACTGCTTAAACAGTGATGTTGGTTAGCCTACTTGACATTTGGCTACATGCAGACTTTGGTGCATTCGAGAACTTCAGTTCTGGTGGTTTCAGCACCTGCAGACCCAGTTTTGTTCACGCAAAACAATCTGTTTCAGTTGTGATCTGTGCACCATTTTTGCATGATCTTGCCCTCTCACGGAGCAGCTGACTGGTGCAGCTGTGGGACCTGTAAGAATCCACGTCCTGCTTGTGTTGTTGTTCTAAAAGTGTGTGACTCAGTGTTTATGACTCTCACTGTATGTACAGTGGAACAGGTTTTGACAGAAGGCATTGTGGGTGCCCACAGCCTTGAATGTATAACAGCCAGATGGTTCTCGAAACTATAAAACAATGTATTTTTTTTGTTGTTTTTGTTACCTAAGCTTCGAAAAATTTTGTTTTTCTGTATATATCTAATAACATTAACAAAAATTAAATAGACAATTACATGAAAGAATATAGGAATGCATCAAAAAAAAAAAAAAAACTGTGTAACAACCAGATGGTCTTCAAAACTATTAAACAATGTATTTTTTCTTTTTGATGACTAATCTTCTTCAAATAGATGTATGTGAGATAAATAAGGCTTTAAAATCAGTTAATAAAAATACATTTAAAGTTAATAAATAAATTAAAAAAACATGTTTATATAAATTTTAATATTTTAAATTTAAATATATGAACTGAATATCAGTTCAAAATATTATGCCAAAAAAATATATTTAAAAATATATACTATCGAGAAGGTCAAGATCTCTGAGGTGTGACAGGACAGAATCTGGAAGGATAGATATTTAATATGTTTAAAACTAGCTTTTTTCATGCTAGGTTCATTTTGTTACACTGTTAAATAAATAAATAAATAAAAAAGTTGTTTCAGCTTAAAAAAGTAATTGTTTGTGCAGCCTTAAAATGTTAAGTTTAGTCAACTCAAATATCCAAGCTGTCAACTTAATTTACTAAAATTGACTACATTTAAAAATTCTGAGGCAGCATGAACACTATTTTAAGTTGATTATTTTACAGTATAGACAACAATTCTCCAAAAATAAATAAAAAAGAATAATTTGTGCCTAATGCTGTAAAAAGTCACAAGACAACAGAGTGCACCGTATTAATCCTTAATGTTCTTCAGAGACCATATAAGCAGTGGTTGATATGTAATTGAGTTTTTTTGATCCAAGATAAACTGAGCTAACGCAGGCACCAAAACGACATTGTATCCCAATTTTTTCCCTGATTACTGTCACACTGAAATCACCCAATTCTATGTTAGCTGTCAAAACCACCTTGTAAACTGTAACTATAGTGCAGTGCTCTCAGTTGTATTTTCCTGTCATCATCAAACAGCGAAACTAAAGTTTGATTCTATCTTCACTCCCCCCACCTCACCCCTTATTTTGTGTTGTGGTGGTGAAGTGGCTGAGGGGGTGGGGGTTTGTTATTGTTCAAACTTCTCATACGAGAAATGTCTATAAATACATTGCACTGCTTCCTCTTGGTGAACAGAACGCCCCATCGCTGGGAAGTGGAGGCTGCTGGACATGGTGAGTCAGGGCCATTGGAGAGAACAGTGGGTGGATACACGGCCACTAAGGAAGAGTCTTTTGCTTTTGCACGAGAGGGTCTTGTTTCAGGGAGCGAGAGCAACGTTTGACTTCTCTAAACCCCTTTTTTAGAGAGTGCCACATCCTGTTGAAAGCAGCCCTGCAAATGAAACTAGAATCATCAACACTGGATTTACCAAGATCAATGACGTCTTACTGCAGATAAAACACTAAAATGTTATATGAATTAGAGAATTGTATTGAAATTTACTGCACATGGTCTATACTGTACCTGTTCAGAAATACACCTCTGTGAAGCTTTAAATGGTGCTAAGATTCCTTTTCCACTGTTAGTAAATCACCGTCAAGCCATAAATGCTCTACAATTAAAGTAACTGCTTATTAAACATCCTTTATTAGTATTAGTACTGTAATACAATTTATTGTATGCAAAAGCATAAATAGCGACTCAGGGGATGTTTGGTAAAATGAAATGAAATAAAATAAAATAGCAAACTTTCCATAATAAGATCCATAATAAGAATGGATCTTATTATACCTGCATTTATTTATCAACAAATTCCTTTAACAGACTTTAAAAGTAGCAGTTGTTTCACCAATAATGGGAATTGATTTAAAATGTGTCATTTTAACAAAATTAAATTAAATTAAATTAAATTAAATTAAATTAAATTAAATTAAATTAAAATTAAATTAAATTAAATTAAATTAAATTAAATTTAAATAAAAATAAAATAATTTTAAATAAAACTTTAAATAAAAATAAATTATTAAATTAAATTAAATTAAACTTTCAGGTACAAACTGCCTTTAGCAGACTTTGATAGACTTTCCAAGTAATGGTTGTTTCAACAATATGTAAATATTGTTTGGGAATTGATTTTAAGTATGTCATTAACAACTGAAAATAAAAATAAAATAAATTTTAAATTTTATTAACAAAAAAAATGAGTCTTAAGTAATAAATATTGTTTGGGAATGGATCTGAAGTATATAACAATCAAAGTTGAAGCTATGCTCACAATGTGTCATAAAACAGAACCACAATTACAAGAAATAGAAAGTAAATGAGTGACTTTTTGCGATAGGAGGAACTAGGCAGTGATTCCTTGCCGTGGAAACTCCCATCCACATTCAGTAATGCTACAATCTCTCTGCGAATGTCATGTTTATTCAAAAGATGACACGAAGTGGTCTTATCAGCGAGTGCAGGATGTGATCTTTAAATATTTGTAAATCTCCAATCATTTGTGTCATGCAGGGATTATTAAACTGTGGGTATTTTCCACAGGAATTTCATTACTGGGGTTTTGAGCTGTAAAAGAGGGTATTTGCATATGGGATGTAATGGAGCACAATGGTGACATTTTACTTCAGCCATTGTTTGTTGACATTTGAAAACAGCCATATGTACCCATTGTGTTTTCGCAAGTTTGAAAACATCGAAACCACCACACTACTTGGAAACCCTACCTAATATCAAAAAAAATGCGACTTTATTTAAATAGATGTTATTTCTCTGTGCCTGTGATTTCGATTACACCTTATAATTGATTGACATTTAACATTTTAAAGCATTTTGACTTTCGCTTTTCACAATGGTAAATCATTTTAATTCACAACCTTTCCTCCGATCTCCGATCTGAAGGCACTTGGCACACAGCCATGACACAAGATGGCTGGCAGCCTGAATAAACTGAGAGTGAGGGGGACCTGTATGGATAACAGATAAGTATCTTGCGTGAGAATCCTCGGGAGACGAGACGAGGTGGGAGAGAGCGAGAGAAGAGCTGAGCGTGCAGCGACGCTAAGAATGCTGCATGAATCTTTTATTATCCCCTAGCCCAGTTAATGAGGTGGTGCTTCTTTAATAATTAGCGGGGAGACTGAGGCGTATTTCCATAGCAGAGCCTAAGGATGCAGAGGGCATCAGGGACGGTAAGAATGTGGGACGCATCAGAGACGAGCTGGAAACCACACGCTGAGCAGCGAGGGAAAGATACACACGTGTGTTTTCAGATGTATGTGTGTGCAGAAGTTTGTTTGGGAAACGAGCTCTTCGGTTTGGTATCCTGAGGATCTGAGGGGGTGTTTACACTTGGTCTAACTATCTGATTGGGATAAGACCCAATGTAAATGGAAACCTAGATGCATCAGGAGGTGGTTTGAGAGACAACCAGATGCATTTACACTTAGACTCAGTCATCTGGTAGGTCAGGCCACATATGTAAACTTTACTCCTCCCAAATGGAAATTTGTCAATGTACGTAAGGATGTTTAAGAGCCTCACAATCCACATTACAGTGAGTAATCATGGATGAGACACATGGATGGAGAAACTACAAAACTAAAACATTAATTGAGGCTAAGAGAGTGTTCAAATAAATTTATGTAAGTATAAACGGAATACACGTAACTAACTGAACAGCAAGCCTATTGATCAAGACACAAAATGACCGAATAGGCCTTTTGAAGTGTTCACAAGTTGGAAAATAATATTATTAAATTAAATTAAATTAAAAAAAATTTAAATGCAAAAAAAAAAAAAAAAAAAAAAAGTAAAATAAAATAAAATGCCAAAATTTTTAGGTTCAAATGGCTCAAAAGAATGTATAATCCCATGTATAAATAAAAAAACACTCATAACCAAGTGGACAGCAATCCGATCGATCAAGACACATAAAATGACCAAGCAGGCCCAATGAAGTGTTCGGAAGTTGCAAGGTGCTCTTTTCAGTGCTGAAACTGCATATTGAGGATTTGTGGAAAATAAAATAAAAAAGTAATTAAATTAAATTAAATTAAAATGAAATTAAATTAAAATTAAATCTAAAAAATAATATTTAAAACAAAATAAAAAAAAATAAAAAATAAATAACATTAAAATATTAAAAATTAAATTAAAAAAAAAGTAAAAAAAAAAAAAATATATATATATATATATTTAGGCTTAAATGGCATTTGCCACCTTGCTACTTACGCTTATTCATGCGCAAGCTGTAAGAATGTAAGATCCCTGTACTGTTTCACTAAAACACACAAAAACACACAACATACAAAAGAACAAGCCAAGAGCCACATTCTTGACACCCAACCCCATTACCCTCCCCCACTAATATACACCCCTCCCCCACCAGAGCACACCGGCCTGCGTTCACACACAGAGACTCTCAGGGGTGGGCCGGCTGTGCTGCTTGCCCTGGATGTGTGTGTGTGTGCGAGGTGGAGAGGGGGGATGTTTTCTCTTTAGACAGCTAATTGACTCACAGATGTCAGGATGAGCCGACAGAGGGGTGACACTGCAACACACACACAGTCAAAACGGTCTGCAAACAAATCTGTTATGGCCACGTCAAGGGCCTAGTTCTTCTGGTATAAATAAATCCAATGCACAAACAGAGTTTGCAGAGCAAGAGCACACAACCGCGAGCCAATCAGTCCTTGTACACGCACGTGCATGCACACCAAAACACACAAGCAGACACACAACACCTCGTGAGACGCATTCACTGCTGCCAACAAACCAACCTCTGCTGTAACTCAACCTGAGCTGGTGTTTTGAACACCAGTACTGTGCTCTATTATGAAGAGGCTTGTGTATAATCTGTAATGATGGGTTCCCCATGTAAAAGTCACATTCATTTTCTCAAGAGAAAAAAATAGAAAAACATAGTGATGACATCTAAAACTTTCAAGACTTCCATGAGCCCTGGGGTTTTTAAAATCATTACCTAAATAAATAAATCAAAAATTGTGTGTGTGTGTGTGTGTGTATATATATATATATATATATATTTTTTTTTTTTTTTTTTTTTTTTTTTTTTTTTTTTTTTTTTTTTATTTTATTTATTATGTATATAATTTATAATTTATTCCTGTGATCAAAACTAAATTTTCAGCATCATTACTCCAGTCTTCAGTGATCCTTCAGAAATCATTCTAATCATTCTTCAGAAATCATTCAAATTTTTTTTAATCATTCTAATCGTTCTTTGATGAACAGAAAGATCCAAAGATAAGCATTTATCTGAAATAAAAAGCTTTTGTAACATTATACACTATACCATTCAAAAGCTTTTTTTTTTTTTTGAGGGGGTGGGGGTGGGGGGGTGGGGGGGGATTATAGAAATTAATACTTTTATTTAACAAGGATGCTTTAAATTGATCAAAAGGGATGATAAAGACGTTTATAATGATTTCTATTTCAGATAAATGCTGTACCTCTGAACTTTCTATTCATCAAAGAAACCTGAAAAAAATTCTACTCAGCTGTTTTCAACATAATAATAATAATAATAATAATAATAATAATAATAATAAATGTTTTCTGAGCAGCAAATCAGAATATTAGAATGATTTCTGAAGGATGTGAGTGGAGTAATGATGCTAAAAATTCAGCTTTGGAATCACAGGAATAAATTACATTTTAAAATATATTCAAATAGAAAACAGTTATTTTAAATAGTAAAAATATTTTAATTTTTTACCGTTTTTGCTGTCCTTTGGATCAAATAAATGCAGGCTTGGTGAGGAGAAGAGACTTCATTAAAAAACATAAAAAATCTTACTGTTCAAAAACTTTTGACTGTTAGTGTACATCCACCTATAATAATAAAATATTAAATACTACACATACATCCTATTTTAAATGTGTATAAAATAGTCATATTCATATTGTCATGTTTTCAGTTTTCATGTTTCTAATCAAAAATGTGATTCATTTCAGAGCTGGTTGGTTTGGTTTGATTTAGTTCAAGGCATATATTTTTTCATATTAAATCTTTTTTTAATGACTATGCAGAAAATGAATAGGAAAAATACTTCTGGAACCAAGGCCACTGAAATTGTGGGTGGCCATTGTTGCGTTTTATTGAGAACAGACACCTTGCTACACAATATAGCCTGTTTTCTGTCAAAGAAAGAATCCAAACGTATACAGAGTTATTTTAAGAGGGTTTTTTTTAAAAGTTGACAACATATGTTTTTTTTTTAGATATAAGATTACATTACTATGGTTTCTTGATAAATATCTGTCATGGAACATGACATCATTATATCATATTATATCTGCTTTGATGATGTCACAGCAGTTGTTATCAGAAATAATCAAAGACCTTGAGCCTCATGAAAAACAAGCGCACACACTCATGCACTCCCACACACTCTCACACATGTATTAAGAAATCCCTGTGTTGTTTTGCAATGCCACACATAGCAAATCCCCTCACCAGACAAAATATCACACAGACTCGACAAGAGAAAAACACACTCAAACCATCCACCCTTACTCAGTGTGACTGTATGTGCGATTGCAAAAACATGCAAGTGTCTGTGCCACAAGTTACCCAAATCTCAGTTGAATGTGAGCCAAAGCTCACGCTGGATGTTGTGTCAACCCTGTGCACTGCCCACAAGTGCAAAGTTTGTATCCTGTTATTCCACTCACCCATGCCGCTGTTGTCATCCTTTGCTAGGAAACTGTGGGGGAGATGGCCGGTGCCACCAGCAGGGTTTCACTTCCAGTGCTGCGGAGTGACAGGAGGCTGGAGAATGTAACAGGACACACTGAAGGGCAAAAAGTTATAATCAGTATTTTGATCTTCTTGTGTATGAATGTCAATATATAATAAGATATCAAACCATGTATGACATACTTTCCATGCAAACATAGGTTTCAAAATAAATCCAGTTTTGTTCAAAATTATGCGTCTGAACACCGTCTGGTTGCTAAACGTTTGTGGAATGTGTCCATAGTTAATAGGATAAACAAACCTGTGGTTACTTTTCAGGACACCTGTGTGAACTTAAGGGGAAATGACTTCATACATCTACTAAACATGACCTTGGGACCAGCTGGTTAAATGTAACTAAAAAAAAGTTTTGAGAAAAAGTCCAGTATCATTTGTTTTGCTGATGCTTACTGGTTTGATATTTTTAATCTAATGCAATGATGTGTAGATCTTTTTAAATGGCTTGTAGATATTTGTAAATATTTTTGGAGCCATATTCTTTCAAAACAAGTGGAACTTCAAAAAACATATTAAATTCACTTCATTTAGTTCAGTATTACATTAAATAAGTATATACTTTGTCAACATCTCTGATGGATTTTTCTCACAGAGCTTTTACTGTGACTTACATTAAAGTCACAGTAAAATGGAAGTTATATCAGATATTTTCTTCTGTATTTTGATGTACAGCTTATTGAAAATTAAAATAATGTAGGGCAGGTTCTTCTATCCATCATTAGGTAGTAGGATTTTAATGTGTCTATTATATTCAGCAATAAAGTCAGTTTGAATACGAGCTTGTAGTAACCAGCACATTAACGTTAAAGACTGGAGAAGTATAGCATACATCATCAGAGCGAAATCTGTCATTTCACTGGAAGTTCACATATTAATTAAAAATCACAAGGTCAAAAAATGTTCACTATAAGATCCATAACATGCATTTAGAAAATAGACAGGGTGAATTTTCTTTTCATGCCCACAAAAATGTGTTATCACTCAGGTAGCTAACTACTAACCTGTTTTGAGTTTTTTCGAAAAACTGACAGTAGTTGGCCTGAAAGAGTAGTATAAGAAGAATTTATGCTAATAAACATAGAGTTAGAAGTGTTTGCATTCACTTTTAAGGCAAGCCATAAGCTATAAATTCTCAGGCTCTTTAAACTCAGGTGGATTCTGATTGGCTGTCAATGTTTTCATCATTCATCAGCTGGGAAGAAAGAAAACCTTCTGAAAGCGACTCCCAACGATATTGTTCCTCTGTGTCGTTAACGTTATAGTTGTGGTATGGACTTATATTCTCATATCATTTGAATGATTATTTAAAGTTTATAGTTATATTTATCATCCTTATTGTCCGTACACATATTGTCACTGGTGGCTTTAGTCATAAATGTAAATGCCCACATTGTGTTCTTCTCACATGCTTTGTCTTTGGAGTATCCACTCTTGCATCACAGGAAGTGAATATGAACACTGTGATCTACTGCAATGTATGACTGTCATCATGTGTTTCTTGTACATCTTGTTATACATTCGACAGAAACTATTACTTCACTGGGTCTTGATTCAAAGAAAAGAAATTTGACTAATGTTAAAAGGAAAACATCTCTATACTTACACAGTCATCTTTATTGGTTTTTGCTTACTAGATATTGTCTTTATGTTTTATGAACCTAAAGTAAAATACAAAGACAGCATGGACCGTGGAATATGACAACAGACACCGCTAACGATAAAGACATCTACCTCAGCGCTATCAAAGTGGATAATGCCTCATTAGCATTCAGCCCCATGTGCACAATGATGACATTATCATCAAAATGAGCCGCAGCTTTGTTGACATGCTGGTACTGCTGGGGTTTCCTGGAGCTTTTGGGAACAGGATGTAGCTGGTACCTCACTTAACCTCTGGTCTGGCTGTAAAAATGGACACAGCTAAATAACAAATATTTCAGTTTGGTTGTTGCATGTGTGCATTGTCCTGACAGTTATTGTTTCCTGCAATGTTGCACAATTACTCATTCGAGCACAGGGAAGAAATGCAGAATGTTTCAATTCTGAACATCGTGTCAAAGGGGTGGGCTGAAATGTTGAGGTTTTGATTTTCATAAACAAACACACAACAGGATTTGGAAACAAACAGCAGGCGGTTACTTCCTCTCATAGAACAAGACGAGACGTAGAGACAGAGCGAGACTTCCTTGAAGGGTTGTTCTTGTCTGATACAAAACTAATGAATTTTGAACTAATCTGACTTAAGTGATGCTACATTCAACACGTGCTTCTTATGCAAGTGATACCATAGCCAATAATTCAGGCGAGAAAATCAATCAGGGAAACTTCAAAAATATTTGCTAAAATTGATCGCCAAAAGTTAGACCACAGATGTTTATGGTGTCACTGACTTTAAGTCGTACATTGTCAGAGTGTTCAAGTCAATCTCCTTCTGAAGAATACTGGACGGCCAAATCAATATATATCGAGTGTCACATGATTTCTTCAGATGACCTTCACACAGTTTGGATGAATGGTGTGGAGAATCAGTAATGTGTAGGCCGCGGCCCATGTGATACCTCCCGACTGCAGCACAAACACATGTTTGTCTACCTTCACAAACGCTCCACTATTTGTTTGCTGCAAATGTCTCCCTCAGTCGATATGTGCATGTCTTTGAATACTTAATAAACACTGCACTTTACAACAGTAAACCATAGCACCACCCTACTTCTCAATTTTATTGCATTAAGACTTACTGAAAGCTATAAAAATAAAATATGCAAGACATTATTGTGACATATACAGATAAAAACGTATTTTGTTTCCTACATGGCGCAGTAAGAGCAGCCTAATAACTGTTTCAGATTCACTGACAAGAAACTTACAGTTCAGAGAATCATATGTTCATTCTTAATCTGATGGACTCTTCAGAATTCTTCAGGATTCGTGAAACTGCCTGCGTCCCAATGTGCATACTATCCATCCTAAATTCTATGTGATAGTAGTAATTTTCAATACTATTTAGGGCAGACAGGGTGGATAGTATGCACATTGGGACGCAGGCACTGATTCAAACAGGTGAGGACGTGAGTCGTTCGTTGAATCATTAAATAAAAGAGTCGATACATAAGAGTCATGTGCTCGTGAATCGATACACACAAGTCGCGCTGTGGTTTTCGCCTGTGCCAAGCGTGAGGAATGATTCAAGTGGTACAGGAAATACTGCTGTGATCTACAATACACTTGCAGTAAGTCATCCGTGAAATATGTTAAAACAAGTCATTTCCACCCAATTTGTATTTTTCATTTGTCAGACAGGGTATGAACGCGAAACCATTTTCACACTTTTGTGCGACCCACTTATTATTTTCACTCTGAGACCATTTCCTCTCACGGTTTGGCGGCGTTCCCGTTCAAAGGAGATAGCAGACGTTCACTTTACCTGTCAAAATGCGGTCATTCAGAACAACCTGCAACATCATCAAACACAGAAGCAAAGGGAGTCGCGCTGATTCAGGTGGTGACATAATATAGCTGGGTAAATAAATATTAATTAGGGTACCTACCTTCGTACATAATTACATCCATTTATCTTTACAATAAATATATAAAAAATATAATCTTATATTAGTTTGCAATACTAATATGTATAATTTGTCATACTCAAAACTCCCAAATTATGTGGTAAATGTTTGTTAGTATGAATATGAAAATAGTGTGTCTAAGTTTTTTTTTTCACAAAAAACATGAAAGATTAGTATGTATATTAGAGCTGATAACATGTAAAAACTGTAACTTGAATGCAATGTAAGTCGCTTTGGATAAAAGCGTCTGCTAAATGTAAAAAAAAAAAAAAAGTTAAGTGACGTAACTGACAGTGACAATCTGACGATGTATGTCCGAATTACATTTAAACTACACACATTCATGCTATTTACGACATAATTTTAAACGGTCATGAAAAGAGTAGACTATTTATTCAAAATAAGTAGCCTACCTATTCAGAGAGTATGTAATTTCGGATTCAGCCATTGACATTATAATTGCATTAACCATTGCATTTTAGTACTACACTTAAAGTCGACATGAAATCAAAATTGACTATTCTTATTTTTTGATGGAATACTGTAGTGTTTATTATAAAGAATTTATCCGTGCACTTCATTATTTTTTGTTAAATTCATGTGCCCTCGTAATCTTTAATCAAAAATGTTAACCTCCCCTCCCCCTCAAAACGACTCCTCTACTCTTCTGGTCACGAGTGATGGCGCAAGGGCGGAGCTAGTGACGTAAGGGGGAAACGCTGGGATAAACGACAGGGGAAAAAGCTAAAGCTGATGCTTCACTTTATAGCACTGACACCAGTCATGAGGGAGTACATTACCTTTAAACGCTGAAAAGATATTAGGCTATTAAAACAACATTACTCTTAGGACATCGCAAACTAATTTGTTTCATGAATATGACTTAACCTGATGGAGGACACGCTCAGTCATTCAGGCAGTCTCTCTCTCTCTCTCGCTGTTTTGGCATGTTTTGTGCCGTTAATCGTCGTCGTCGTCATCCCTAATAAATAAATCATTTATTCATGCTGAATTGTGTCGGCGGTGAATCCAGTGGCGAGAAATCCCCCACCACTAACTACAAACTGGCATTTCAATTCTGCCTCCATTTTGTTAGTAACGCCCCAATTTCCAACGATCCAATCAATTCTCGAAGGACGAAATCAAGTCTCGCCCTCTCATTTCAGATGCCGTTTCACTCGGATATACGTCACAGTAGAGAAATAAAAGACAGTCACAACTTCCGTTTCATGCCGACTTTAAGGTAGCCTACTGAGGTGATATGCAATGACTAGTGGGTAAATTTTCCTTTCGACTTCCTGTGAAGTGATGTATCGATGTACTTTTGTTCCCTTTGCTGTATTCAGTGTCCTTTAGACTGTCACGGCACTACAGTACAGTAAACTACACTGTACCGTACAACAATCAACTACACAACAGCAAACATATTAAAACCTTGTCTCCTCTGTCTGTAGCTGCATTGATTTGTTAAACCAACATCATGATCTGTTCTAATGGGATTGGTGGAGAAAATTGAGGCGGATGTGTTCTGAAGTGCTTTTCAGGTGTACTGAAAATAGATTGAGAACGATTAATGTTATAATTTTAGTGATTGTATAATCCTCTTTGACTGTGAAGCCAAGCATAAATGTGTTAAATGGACAGCGTTTGAGCTGCGTGAATAAAATGCTTGGCAGCAATGCTAGATGAGAGAGACAGTGAATGGGAGCACGCTCTGTCTATATGTGGGCCGTCACTTGTGTGGATGGTGATTTCCATATCAATATTTGAGAGCTGGTGAATAATTTATGGACTCACTGATACAATGAATGCTGAGCTGAAAGATACTTGCCCCCCTATCCTGCGCGCAGCCCTCAAGAGTGTATATGTGAGACACACACACACACACACACAAAAACTCAGTGGTTGTAATGGTCAGCAGTCATTGTTGAGGGGTCAGTCCTTTTGGTCCACTCTTTCGGCGTCGTTGTATAATCTATGGGTTCCTGCTTCTTTCAGACAACATGCAGGGCAAAAAAAGACATCTGCTTTGTAAGGGAATGCCCTAATTATTCATGACCATTTAAGCTTCAAGGAGTTAGTCTGTGTAGCATATGAGTCCTTCTCACTAGCACATTGTTCGGACCTCACTAGTTAAAGACTCGTTCATTGTATTTTTCTCTTTGCCTGACAATACTGTTAAGTATTCATGCAAAGGAGCTCTGGATTCCGCCCAGAAACCTATTTTTGGATTCTCTCTTGGTTTCACAGATTCACATTTTTTCTTCCTCCTCTTGTCACTGCCCTACATCTTTCAGCATCTCTTTGAATTACTTCTACCTTCTATGTGTGGATCAATATTTGTAACACTTTCACATTTCCTGCATATTGATATTCCGGTAACTCCATAGAAATCTGCATGTCTCGAATATTATAAAACGGATTCTTGCGGCCACAATCATACCCTCAATATAATCCTGCAGAACCCGACAGGCAGCAATTACAACAGAAGTCACACACACACAGCTATCGTTGCACCTGGGACATCACCTTGGCTCCAAACAAAGGAGTCTACTTCTTTGTGTGAATGTGTGTGCGAGTGTGCGCCATTGTTGCAGCGTCAACGCCTGTTATTCACAGTCCTCGTACACAATCAGCCCATGAGAACAATAAATCATTGGTCAGAGTCAGAGGTCACATAAAGACCCATGCAAATGTCAGGCTAATGACTGGATTCACTAGCTTACATATCTACAAACACATGCAACTAAGTTTGATATGTTTTAGCTTTTGAAACCCTCAAAGGGTTTTTTTTGTGACATGTATGATGATATGTACATGTGTAATGTTGCCTCTCATCGTTACATGCGTCATTGTTAGCAGTCTGTAAAGACCTTAGCCTAGTTAATATGAGATAATCTAACCAGAGGAGCTGTTCTCTGTGTTCTCTTGTCAGCACTTTGCATGTCATGATCACAGTAGTAATATGAGATTCTTAAGAAAATGTGAGAAATGTGCCACCAAACTTGCCACCATGATGTTGCTTTGAGAGGTTGCTAGGGTGGTGTTAGATGATTGCTAGGGAATTTTGGGTGATTATATGATATTCTGGTCCCTAGGTATGGCTCAGATTCCTATAGAAAGTCTATAGGAATGTTTTTGTTCAGAAAAGTAACAGCACACCTATCCTTGCTAAGCCGCTCGTTTTGAAGTATCATTCATGTGCAAAGCACAAAAGGTGCCAAGTTACAAGCCAAAGTCAAAAATATGCATTGGTTTTCCATTTTCTGCTAGCTTAATGTGCATGAATTTTATCATCAACAGGGTGCTCAATTTTTGTGTATGTTGTATGCACATGCCTGATTTTGACTTCACTAATTTGCACTAATTTACGTGTCCTTTAGGTGGCAGCACTCACAGTTGGGTCATGCCTTCAAGAAGTAGCAGAAGAAGATGGAAAATGCTGATTAAAACAACAAAATACGGTGGATGGTGGAAACAACATCAATTTGTCTGAGCGCTTGTGGTAGGAGGTGGAGAACAGGTGGAGTTTTGCAAAGTAATTGTTGTGTGCATGTGTACTAGAGGTCTGCACGGGCTTTAAACTGAAGCCCGAACCCGGCCTGTACCCGAGATCGTGTGACCCGACCCGACCCGAGCGGCACAGTTAAATTTAGAGCCCGAACCCGAAATCTTTTTTTTTTTTTTTTTTTTCCCCCCCA
>JAFVLL020015282.1:0-20219 GCA_021397915.2 Tor tambroides
CAGACTAAATCCAGAAGAACTGTAGCAACGTCTCCAAGATGCTTCAAGAAACCTACCTGCAAAGCTACAGTACTGTGAAAAGGTTTAGGCACTTGTGTAAAAATGCTGTAAAATGAGGTTGCTGTCAAAAAATAATGTCATAAATAGATTTTCTTAATCAATTAACTTCTATTATCTAAATTAAATCAACATTTGGTGCCATCCTTTGTGTTTAAAGCAGCTTTTGCCCTAGGTGCACTTGTGCATAGTTTTTCAGGAAGCTTTGCAGGCAGGCAGTTATTTTTCTGTTTCTTCATGTCATTCCAGACAGACTGGATGATGGTGAGATCAGATCTCTGTGTGGAGCACTGACTGTTGTCAGACTCACTTAATGTTTGGAAATGTAAACTGATATTTCCTACTGACACACTACAGAAAAAGATAGAAATAACTGGCTTAAAACCATTTTTTAGCTGCTGAAAATACTAGTGTTCTAATCATTTTGGCCACCACTGTATAGTGGTCTAAAATCACAATATTTGTCAAAATAGCAAACAAGCATAGCACAATGTGATCAAATGTCCCTGACCTCAGTTAAAGACGCTTTCCCAAACCTTACATAAGTCCTTGGTGCATGCTGTTAACAGTGCAGTAAAGTCGTGACTTAAACAGTTTAATCTGATGAAGAGAATCCTGGCTGGTAGCCACTCACTGTAGAGAGAGGTGGAGATTTCTTCAGGACTGGCCCAGGTCGGAGTGACAGGATTTGGACAGACAGGCAGACATGTGGTAGGCAGGTGATCCGTGTGTCTTTAGGCGTCAGTGGGAGAGGAGTTAAACCGGAGCACTGGACAACACGAGGGCTGCCTGCAGCAGATTACCTCTCACACAGGAGGACCCCAAGCGTGTGAGAGAAACACACTGAATCCCACAAGCCCTTAATATACCCAGAGATCCAACAGATTAAAGGCAACACTAAAGGAAAAATAGATTGAGGCCTGTGCATGCATTTTGAATTTTCAGTGAAAACTTTTATAAATAGCATATCCCATATGTAAATAAAACACCCTTTTTATTAAACTATTTCTGGTTTTATGGCTGGTATTAAAGTAAATATTCTAGTAACCCAGCAATCACTGGTGACAGTAAAGACCTTTATATTGTTTTATTCATTTATAAAGATTTCTACTTCAAAGAAATGCTGCTCTTTCAAACTGTTTATTAACCATAAAGTCTTGAATAAAAATTTGTTGTTCAGTCATGGTTTCCACAAACATATTAAACTGTTTTCAACATTGATAATAGTAAGAACAGTTGGTAACACTTTAGAAAAGGGAACACTTATTCACTATTAACTACGAATTTTCCATCAATAAACTCTTAATTTGCTGCTTATTAATAGTTAGTAAGGTAGTTGTTAAGTTTAGGTCTTGGCTAGGATTAGGGATGTAGAATAAGGTCATGTAGAATAAGGCATTACTATGTGCTTAATTACTACTAATAATTGGCTAATATTCTAGTAATATGCATGCTAATAAGCAACTAGTTAAGAGACCCTAAAATAAAGTGTTACTGAAATGTTTCTTGAGCAGCAAGTCATCATATTTGTCTGATTTCTGAAGAATCACGTGACACTAAAGACTGGAGTAACGATGCTGAAAATTCAGCTTTATATCACAAGAATAAATTACATGTCAACATATA
The DNA here is from genome assembly GCA_021397915.2 of Tor tambroides. Classification (NCBI taxonomy): domain Eukaryota; kingdom Metazoa; phylum Chordata; class Actinopteri; order Cypriniformes; family Cyprinidae; genus Tor; species Tor tambroides. Next base: position 1,684 of record JAFVLL020015282.1, read on the forward strand.
TTAAAATAGAAAACAGTTATTTTAAATTGTAATAATACAGTATTTCACAGTATGCTCACATGCCCTTCTCTCTTTATTTTTCATCTGGATGTTAGAAGGTCTCAAGTTCACACAGGTTTCCTATCAATATTATCCACTAATTTTCACAACCGCAAAGGGTCCAGATATATTTGGTCTTCATTTGGAACAGTATCGTTTCAAACTTCTTTTTGTTAAATAATATTTTGTGCTTGTGCTGTTTGATTCCATCATTCTACAACAGTTGAAATCAGTTTGCTTAGTTAAATAACAAATCTGTAGTTCCATCCATCCATCTATTCTCTAAACCACTTATCCTGTGTAGGGTTGTGGGAGATGCTGGAGCCTCCAATCAATAAATGGCCAGTCTTTTACAGCAGATCTATCAAGGGACATTCTCTCTCTTCAACACCAGCTACAGTCATTTCTCTAGTGTTTGTAGAACATGTTAAATGTAGCAATCTGTGGGAAAGCCAAGCATGTTTTCAGAGACAGGAACTGTGCAACTCTGGTATTCCTCAGTCAGCGTTGCTGAGTGTGCATTGTCAAGGGTGTGTGAGTTTTTGCATGTACACACTTACACTGGAAAACCATAACTATACAACGTAACCACAGAAATAAACAGACATTTAAAATAGACATGAAACACCATTCACAAGCCATTTTTTTGAAACATAATATTCAGTGGGAATCCATCTACAGTTGATCTGATTGTTGAAAATGAGTAGAATGGAGCCAGAAAAAATAGTTTCAGAAGCAGAGAAAGTTATTATCATTTCATTCAAGATTATGAAGACAAACATTTCATTCTCTTGCTCAAAGCACGTGCATGTGAGAGAGCGATAAACGGGTTTGCGGCTCTAGCAGTAATTATATGCGTATTGTCTCGTTTAAATGCTGAACTATAATCAGGAGTTAAAATTCCAGCGCCGTGAGGACTTGTGCAGCACTGCACTTTACTGAAGGTAATAATCAGCATTGTTTAGTAAGCCAGCGGTGAGCCATGGCAGTGACACGACTCATTCTGCCACGCACTGCTGTTTCTCTTGCTTTTGTCTATAGTCCCATGAGCCTCCACGTTTTTAGCTGGAAAAGTTAGTATTCCTGTTTCCCAATGTCTACATCGGATTTCTCCCATCCTTTTATAATCTACAAAGCAGTGCATACTGGAAACTCTCGACTTGAGGAAATGTAGTAATTAAATTAAAATAGACATAGTAAATTTAGTCTCATATGGGGTTGTTTTTCCCCACACAAATTATATGACAGCTACTGACTGCATGTACCTGAATTCGGAGAAATACCAATCGTGGTTTTTGATATCTGTGATTTTCAATTTTCCAGCAGCTAGATGTTGATGAAGTAAAACCTCTTGACATTTACACTGTGTATACACAGTTTGTGTCAAGCTAAAGAGTTTTATAAAGGAGTGAATGAGAGTGAGTTTACATCTAAAGTGCTTGGGAGATTATCTTGGGTTAAGGGACTTAGATCAGCTCTGTCAATCACTCATAGTCCTGAAAGGCGCTTTTTCAGAGCAGAAGAATCATGTTGTTTAGCAGCACAAAGTGGATCATTTGATTAACAGTGCAGTCTGTTTTGACACCTCAGTTTAAGCAGATGAAGAATTTAGTCTTTATATTGTACTTCCTTCTGTTACAATCAGTTGTCAGTGCGCTGGGATTACATAACCCATTGATTCTTAAGACATGAAACAAAGCGTGTCCCACACCTTTAACTGACACTCGTTTAAAATATAACAGCATTCACTCTTTAAAATGAATCAGAGGTGTTTGAATGCACTTTATTTAAAACAATTCCCACTAAAAGCACCTTTCTATAAACCATAATGTAATACTTAATATAGATTAAAATGTTAGAATTAGAAATATTTATCTTTAAAAGTAAAGTGGTGCAGGAGAGGTTAACTTTAAAAATAAAAATCTTTTGTAAGGTATCACAAATATACCTCAAAACTGCACTTTTCGTCAAAACTACAGATAGCCTATTTATATCTACAGATTTTTGTAAAAAGATTGACAAAATCTGGCATTATTAAACTCTGCCTTTATCATTGCATAATTTTAACGCTAGTGCAGCAACACTAATACTGAAAAGTGTTACAGTTTAAATGTATACTAGTAGTGGGCAACAATTAGTCGCGATTCATCACATCCAAAATAAACGTTTTTGTGTACATAATGTATGTGTGTATATTTGTTATGTATATATAAATACACATGTATATATTTAAGAAAAAAATTATATATTAAATATATTTATATATTATATAAATTATATGAATATAAATATGTACATGGAAATATTTTCAAAATATATGTGACCCTGGACCACAAAACCAGTCATAAGTGTTCATTTTTCAAAATTGAGATTTATACATCACCTGAATACATATGCTTTCCATTGATGTATGGTTTGTTATGATAGGACAATATTTGGCCGAGATACAACTATTTGAAAATCTGGAATCTGAGGGTGCAAAAAACTCAAAATATTGAGAAAATCACCTTTAAAGTTGTCCAAATTAAGTTCTTAGCCATGCATATTACTAATCAAAAATTAAGTTTTGATATATTTACAATTGGAAGTTTTACAAAATATCTTCATGGAACATGATCTTTACTTAATATCCTAATGATTTTTGGCATAAAAGAAAAATCAATCATTTTGACCCATACAGTGTATTTTTTGGCTATTGCTACAAATATACCCCAGCGACTTAAGACTGGTTTTGTGCTCCAGGGTCACATATACTGTATGTGTGTATCTTTATATATACATAACAAATATACACAGTACACACACACACACACACACATATATATATATATATATATATATATATATAATATATAATATAAACTTTTATCTTGGATGTGATTAATCGTGATATGCATATATAATGCATATATAATTTTAGGTAGTCACACAAATTGTAAAGAAATTGTTTGGGATTTTTTAATTATTTCTCTCATTTTATGCAGGTCCTGATAGTAGCAGAAAACACCCCAAAAATAAAATGGTTACTGCATTTAATGCAAAATATTATTACATTACTTGCGAATAATTCTTAATCAAATGCTCATGCTAGAGTTTTCAATATTTATCATAAATATTTAACATGACAGTGCATAACATTTTTATATCTAGACCATGTTGACAAAAATTGAGTGTTTGGCAAAGAAAAAACTTTTTTTGAGAAAATGAAAGATGCAAAATAAAGGCGAATACATGTTTTCCAGATTTATCAAAAAAAAAACATCCAATCCTTGGTATATAAATCATTTTTCCCCACCCTGTTTGTCTCAGAACTTAACAGTCAATGAACTCACTTGTAAGTTAGTTTTGTTTCAGACTCTGTTGGTGCACAGTTAATAAAACCTCCTGTTTTTGCTGTTAATCTCTTCTCAGGACTTTCTGATCTATCTGATGAGTGGGAACAGTTGTATATTTGGCTCCTCCATTGAATCCTCCACTGTTAAAAATGAGGAGACCCTAAAAGTGGACGTCCTACTCTTTGCTCCTGACATCCTACCTCAGCACTGCTGTGTGCAGCGTCTAGACGCCACCAGTGACCGAACCAAGGGAAGTAGCAAGATGCGAACCGTGCTCAGACCCCTCCACAGCGCACTTGTTACGCACAATGGCGTCCCCCTTGATGACGAGGTTGAGTTGTGTCCGGGGGACCTGGTGGGGCTCGGGCAGCACTATCTCTTTATGTTCAAGGACCCTACGGCCTCAGGAGCCTTTCAGACCCCAACCTGGATGGCCACCCTGTGTCCTCCAGCCACAGCGTCACCCTGTAAACTGTGTGGAACGTCAGTCAGGAGGAGGAGGACTCAAAAAATGGCCGCCCGCTGGAGGGACATGGAGGGCAGGGTGCTGTCGCTGTCCTATCAGGTGCAGCACGAAGAGCAGGTCTTGGAGAAGATTCTCAGTATGGTGGACTCAGGAGGGGAAGAACCCAAACTTATTCCAGCCTTTCTGCTGTGTTTGTGCATTCAGCACTCTGCCACCAACTTTGAGTTGGCTGACCTCCGGAAATTGCTGCTCTCTATCGCTAATCAGATCCAGCTCACCATGTGGGTGAGTGGGAGTACAAAAAGCAGCCAACAAATACCATTAAAAAGGAAAGCACTATGAAATACCATGGTGTTTTTGGACATATGTGACACTGGACCACAAAATCAGTCTTAAGTAGCATGGGTATATTTGTAGCAATAGCCAAAAATATCAAAATTATCGATTTTTATTTTATGCCAAAAATCATTAGGATGTTATGTAAAGATCATGTTCTATGAAGATATTTTGTAAATTTCCTACCATAAATATATCAAAACTTAATTTTTGATTAGTAATATGCATTGCTAAGGACTTCATTTGGACAACTTTAAAGGAGTAGTTCACTTCTAGAACAAAAATTTACAGATAATTTACTCACCCGCTGTCATCCAAGATCTTCATGTCTTTCTTTCTTCAGTCGTAAAGAAATTATGTTTTTTGAGGAAAACATTTCAGGATTTCTCTCCATATAATGGACTTCAATGGTGCCCCTGAGTCTGAACTTCCAAAATGCAGTTTAAATGCAGCTTCAGAGGGGTCTAAATGATCCCAGCCGAGGAAGAAGTGTACCTTGAAGTATCTAGCGAAACGATCGGTCATTTTCTTAGAAAAATAAAAAATTGTATAATTTTTAACCCCAAAAGCTCGTCTAGCACTAGCTCTGGGATGCATATCCACGACGCTACGTATTCACGTCGAAAGTTCATACGTGACGTATAAGCGCTAGATAAGACACTTCTTCCTCAGCTGGGACCATTTAGAGCCCTTTGAAGCTGCATTTAAACTGCATTTTGGAAGTTCAAACTCAGGGGCACCATTGAAGTCCATTGTATGGAGAAAATTCCTGAATTGTTTTCCTCAAAAAACACAATTTTTTTACGACTGAAGAAAGAAAGACATGAACATCTTGGATGAAAAGGGGGTGAGTAAATTATCTGTAAATTGTTGTTCTGGAAGTGAACTACTCCTTTAAAGAAGATTTTTTAGTTCATTTTGCACCTTCAGATTCCAGATTTCAAATAGTTGTATCTCGGCCAAATATTGTCCTATCCTAACAAACCATACATCAATTTTCAGCTTTCAGATGATGTATAAATCTCAATTTGAAAAAATTGACCCTTATGACTGGGTTTGTGGTCCAGGGTCACATATACCATGATAGTTTCTTGGTATTCTTTGAAATACCTTGGAATACCACATCGTACAAACTTAATATGTTGGCTGGTAGAATAGACATTTGAACAGCCAACAAGAAAGTACCTTGGAGTAACATGTATGTATATTATGGTTCATTAATGTAGTAATCATTTAGTACTATGGTGTATCAAAGTCTATAATGTCCATATGATGCAATTTAAAACCAGCTGAGTTCTAAACACAAGAACATGTCCTGTTTGACATACCTTTTGGATAGCTGAAACAGGTCATTGTTGTCATAAGAAATTAAAGGTTGTGGCACTCTTACAGATCTGTTCTTCTGACATGTTTTTTTTTCTCCTCTACAGGAAAGAACAAAAGAACTTGCAGCTCTGCAGCCAGACATGTGAGAGAGCTTATTTCTTTCTGTAACCATTCTTCTTTCATACGCCTCTCTGAAATAAGAGCAGGGAACTTAAAGAGCGGCAGTAACTAGCTCATTATCACCCATGGTGCTGTGGGTGCTCAATTCACTTTTGTTTTTTCTGTGGCACCCAATCATGACCCGAGACAGGGCCACTTGAGCATGTCATTAACTGTTGAAGTGTCCAGTAATAAATCTGTCTGCAGACAGACAGCAGGGTTAAAGTGGTTCAGGCTTTGATTGTCTCATGTGCAAATTGTGGATTTGGCTTGCAGAGAGCTGGCATTTTCTATCAGTTGATGTTTTCCGCTCAGTCCACATCCTGATTTTTAATCTTTTCCCTCCATATTGTGGTGAGGTATACAGATTGGTGGTTAAAACGGAAGTACTAAAGGGGGGAAATTAACGTCAACATCTTAGATTTTGATTATGGCTTGCTTGCTTCTTTTTGGGGCTATTCAAAATCTTGAAGCAAAAAACAGAGAAAGGTTTTGCAAGCGTTTAGGTGTAGAAAGTTGTGAAGCCAGTGACATCATTGCACGAAGTTAAACCAGCTTTACTTTGTCTTATTTAGTTGTTAGGATGGTTGGTTGGTTGGACTTTTAGACAGACAGATGTTTGCTTGGATGGATGGATGGACAGTTGTACAGACAGATACATAAATGGTTAGATGATGGTTAGTGTTTTGTTGGTTGGACAGACAAATTAATGGATAGATGTTTGGACAGACAGATACATAAATGGTTAGATGGATGGTTGGTGATTGGTTTGATGGTTGGACAGACATGGAGACAGACAGAAAGTTGATGGATGGTAGGTTGTTAGACAGACTAACTGATAAATGTACAGCTGGGAGATTGGTTGGACAGACCAAATAAAGAGGTGTATAGACAGAAAAATGATTGGTTAGTTGGTTGGATGGACAAAAATTTTGATTGATAGACAGATAGATGGTTGGTTGGACAGAAAGATGGATAGTTGGTTGGATAGAAATATAAATAATTGATTAAAGACATGCTTGGTTGGTTGTTTGGATGGATATTTAGACTTAAAGAATAAAGGTAGATCAGTGGAGAGATGTATGGTTTGTTTGGCTGAACAAGCTCTTATAGATTGGTGTTTACAGATAGATAATTGTTTAGTTGGTTGAATGGACAGACATCTTGATGGATAGACAGATGGTTGGTTGGCTGTTTGGTTGGTCACATCAGTTGGTGATTGTTTAGATCAATTGTAAGTTGGTTGGTTGAATGAATAAATGGATAAGATATTGGTGATTGGTTTGTTGGTGATTAGTTTGTTAATTGGGCAGACATGTAGTTTGATACATGGATGGATGGCTGGTTGGACAAACAAATTGATAAATGTACAGCTGGGCAATTGATTGGACAGACCAATCAATAGGTGTATGTAGACAAACAGATGATTGGCTAGTTGGTTGGATGGACAGAAATCTTGATGTATAGACAGATAGCTGGATAGATCGTTTAGACAGAAAGATAGTTGGTTGCTGGGTTGGTTGGACAGACATATAATTTAAAAAGTTGCAGAGGTAAATGGTTGGCTGGTTGTTTTGGCAGATATTTAGACTGACAGGCTAAAAAGTAGATGGATGGTTGGTTAGACAAATGGATAGATATATGGTTGAACAAGCTTATAGATAAGTGTTCATAGATGTCTGGTTGGTTGGATGTACAGATATTTTTATGTATAGATGGTTGGTTGGTTAGTCAGACAGACAGATGAAGGGATGACTGTAGATTGCTGGTTGATTGGTTAGACAGGTAAATGGATGGTTGGTTGGTTGGTTGGTTGGTTGGTTGGTTGGTTGGTTGGTTAGACGGATGGTTGGTTGTGTGTTTTGACAAAGAGATATATAGTTAGACAGATGGTTGTTTGGTTGGTTGGTTTGGAGAATCATCATTTGGTTGGTCTGATAAAGAATGGAGGATTGTTTGTTGGATAGGCAGACAGACGGATGGATGAATAAATGAATGAATAACGTGAACATTGTGCTCTCTATGCTACAGAAGCACCAGTGATACGTCAGCAGAGCAGCATGTGTTGAACATCAAGGATCTGATCCCAGGCCTGCAGCCTCTGGTGTTGTGGATGTCCAACTCCATTGAACTGCTGCACTTCATCCAACATGAGGTCCCCCTGCTCTTAACGTGGAGACAGCAGGAGAGACAGGAAGTGGACAAAGGTACCAGCCTTCCCTCTGTGCTGTCCTAAATTACACTAAATATGTGTTCAATCACTGTGACACATGGCCTCTTTGGCTCATTGCTTTAGTTATTGGTTCATATCAGCTTTTGGTTTCAGAACAAAAGAATGCTGGTACTTGAGGTCTTTTGTGAATGTGAAATAACATCATGTCTCCATCTGCTCAGAATCAATGGATTGTCAGATCCAGTCCACACGTGCTGCCAGTGAGGAGGCCATGACTGTCCTAGAGGAAGTCATCATGTTCACCTTCCAGCAGTGTGTCTACTATCTCACCAAAGTAAGTACAAATTAAAGACCATTATGTCTGTCTGTTGATTAAATTATTTAAAAATGTAGTATATTACTACTAAAAGTATAACTTTTTACTAATTGTTCTTGATAGGTAATGTTTATATTACATTAAATATGTTCCTCATAGCCCTAAAGGATGTAAAATATGTGAAACAGGACATAACCATGTAAACACCATTTTGCGCTTCCAGTCTGTAAGGCAAAATAAAGTCATAACAAGGCAGTAGAGACATAGGGATTGGCCATAGCCATTGGTGAGTGAGATAACTTGTCCTCTCCGCCCAAAGAATCAAAAACAAACACATTAACAGTGTATTTTCTCAAGGCTCAAGTTAATGACAAATCCCAGCCTCTCTCAGACGAGCCTGGAATGTTTTGGAACACGATGTTGACAACATTTATTTTCGTGCTGGATTTGTCTGTAGTTGTCCTTGATAAATGTCTTAAAGACATAGTTCAATCAGACTGAAATTATTATTTTCAGTCCATTGTTATTTTCTCCATGGAACATAAGGAAAATTGCTAGTTTTCAATTAACTATTCCTTTAATGTTTGATATGCCTCCTTGGGAACTAAAACAAAAATTATTAAAGATGGTTTGAAATAAATTGAATGAAATAAACCTGAAATAAAATAACAAACATGTCAATAAAATTATAAATAAGAACACTACCTTAAAAAAATGTGTAATGTTTAAATATAAGAACTGAAGTACTTTAAGTTGAAGTACTGAAACTACTAATACTAAAACTAAAATAACTATAATTTAATGCTAAACATAAATATATAAAAATATAATTAAAATTCAAAACGCACATAACAACAGTACTAAAACTTACACTAATAATAAAATAAAAGCTAATTAAAAATATGAATAAATGCTACCGTATAATAGTATATAAGCAGTGGTAAAATGACACGTAACGAAACGTCATGAAACTCATTCTTTGTTACATTATGTCAGAGTTACATCCGTTCAGTGGTGCAGAAAATCCTGCAGGTGATGAAGTCACCTTGAAATCCGGGCTAGTTGGAGACAAGAAATTCCAAATATGTGACGCATTTGTTGCAGATTAACTTTGGATAAATAGTAAATGCAAAGGTTACGTCTTTCACGGTCCAGTCACTCCAGTCTTGTCCTAGAAAACAACTGACATATCAGGAGTTAAGAGGACTGTCAGTGGAGCAGACAGGAAGGCCGTAGTTACCCATCCTCTGCCTGACGGGGAAGCAGCTGTGGACCTCCAAGTTTGGACTCAGAGAGTTCATCTGTTTTCTCAACAGGAAATATTCTGTTCTCGTCACCAGAAAGAGAGAGGAGTGTCCAGTTAAAGCAGTCATAACGCCCATCAGGAAATTAACAGTTACCAGGAGTTTAGTTTCTGAATAATTTCCATATATATTTCCTTGAAGAATCCAGTCTGACATCTGTTACCTGTGATGTCAGACTTGTAAGGTGACTGGTTGGTGACAGGAAATTCATGGTAAAAGAGCATACAGATCATTAAACACATTGTAATAAAGAACAATAACTTCTTTTCTATTAACACGAGTTGGGAATGGTTGTATATCAGTTGTTGTGAATGGTGGGATCCAGGCATCATTATAATGAATGCTATGATGTCATGGCTATGACCAAAAGGCAAGGCAAGAATGTGTCAGTCAGTGATGAGTCATGGGGGCGGGACCTTTGTCTCTGGTTAGTTTCTTAATGACCTCATATGGCTGAATTGCATGGTGTGTGAACCACTTATTTCGGCTTCATTAACCTTTGCTGTGCCCTGACAAATTGGCAGTGTGTTTGCATGTGTGTGTTTTAAGAGTTGTATTGAGGTACAGCCACATTTACCGCTGTTGACAGAATTTTTGTGGACAAAATCCAGTAATTTCAATAGGAATCCATGCAATTTTATGTGAGTGTGAAAAATTTCCCCATGCAAATTTCACAGCAGGTTCAGACTGGTCACAAGTTTGCTTCTTGGTTTGACTTCTGTGACTTCTGTGTGAGCTGGGCTTCATAGATTACTACACTATTGACGATAGACAATGGAATTTTTTTGTTTGCGAAATTTTGCCAAAAATTTGCAATAGTGACCGAATCTTTACATTGAAATGTTTTCTTTCGCAATGGATGGCCATAGTGATGGTAAGCTGTTTTATACATCACTACACTGTTGACAGTAGACAAAGAACCTTCTTTTTCACCAAAATTTCAGTAATGTGACTGCACCTTTATGCCTCGTCTCCACTGAGCGGTACGGTACAGTACAGTTCAGTACAGTACGATTCAGTACGGGTAACCCTGATCAGGCTTGCGTTTTCACTGCCAACAGTACCCTTTACTTGATAGGCGTGGTGTATGCCGGAAATTAGCGATCGATAATAAAGCACGACAGTAAGCACAACTCTGCCTCTTTTATGTCAGTTTTAATGAACAATAATAGCCATTATAAAAGGCTTATATAAGAGGAAATAAAGACAAAAGCAAACAATTCACAGTCAAACGTTTGCTACAAAGTCAGCGCTGTAAGTTACTATGGTAAAGTTCAAAATAAATATAAAGTTAAACTTTGTGCTCAGTCAAAACGATATGACCAGGAACAAATAATAGATTCATGAGACCATGAATGCCTGTTAAATATACACAAAACAAATTGATTCTCGTTTAATTACTGCAGAGACATCAGAGCTAGCGGCAAATGTCTGAAGGACTAGCCGAGTGTAAGGCTGCTCGAGGCGGATACATGAGCACGGAGCACCCGGTGATCGCCTGGAGCTTTGAAATCGGCATAGCAAATTTTCAAATAGGCGCTATATCTTTATAAATAAACCACAGATTTGAGTTTTAAACAACTACATTCTCGCCTAAAAAACTCTTAAAGCTACATTTCATGACAGAATAACAGTAATATTTTTAAAATTACGCGGGCAATTTTTGGGCAATGACGTTTCACAAGTCCACAAGAACAGACAAGAACACACATTGAGAAACGGTTATTATCTGTGTGAAAATATAAAAATATAAAATACACTGTTATATTTTTTTTTGTGTGTGTTTGCTGACTCTGATGTAATAAGCAGAACACAGCAGAGCGGAATGAGTGAAGGAGAAGCTTTATCCCCTTGTATCATGCAAAAGTGATGATTCTAGTCAACCAATCAACTTCTGCAGTGAGTTTAGCTCCACCCTTTTGGTACCCTTTGCTGTGCTAGGTACCCCAACGAAAGGGTACCAAAAAAGTGGTACGGTATGGTTCGCTATTTTGGTACCATTCACAACTTCTGACAGTGGAAACGGACATAATTGCGTACCGTACCGTACCGAACTGTACCGCTCTGTGGAAACAAGCCATTAATGGCTACAATCATTTCAAGCGCATTTGCAACTAAAAAAAAAAGTTCCTCAGTTTTTGTAAATTTAAGTCTTAAATATATTAAATTGTCTAACAAATGTCTTAATTATATTAAGAGGTCTTTAATTTGGAGATGGAAGAAAAGAAATTGTGAAAGTACATAATATTATTAAACTTAAAAGATTATATTTCAATTAAATAAATATGAGCAATACACATTTTAAAGTAAAAATGTAAGACTGTTGCACTTTCTACAAGCTTGATGTGTCAGAGCATTTCACAATCAACAAAAACGCACATTTACGGTAGCTGCTTACGATCAACTGTTGATGGATTTTGGCACTGTTTATTTTTTGGTGTTTATGTAAGTAAAAGACAATTGCAAATTTTTATTATCCGTGTCTTTTTAAATGATCGCCTTTTTCTGAACGCGGAAGTCTCGCCCGACTGGAACGGTGCTTTACATTTCCGGTCTCTGGTGTTTCTAGTCAATTAACATATTTTCCGAGCTGATAATGTAACGTTAAACCTGCGCAAATTTTTATATTTAGTTAGATTGAAAAATTTTCAATTCAGCCGATCTTTTTTTTATCCTGTTTTAGCATGGATTTCTATGGAAACGGGAACACAAAACCACCCAAACGGAAGTTAGAATCCATCGTTGTGCCACTCATCAGTTACTTAGGAAAAAGGGGGATAGACATAATAAAAAGTAGAGCATATAGATTTCAAAATAAGAGTCCCAGTGTATTTTGGGCTTGCAATTAAAAATCCCACAATACATAATGTTTGTTTGTTTTTTTTCCCCCTGCTTAATATTGGTATTTTGCTAGTGTGGCCACACCTTTAGTTTGAAATCTGACGTTTCATTTGCAGTGTATGGTCATAATCCCTTGCCCTTTTCTCCTTCCTTATTTCCTTCTGCTTAAAGAAACAACTTCCTGGTGAATGTTGTTTTGATATTTTCTTATATTTCAGGGTTTTGGATCAGTATGCTGTGTTTTTGTGAACTCTGCGATAAAATACGCTCCCACTAGACTTTCAGCCTTGCCTGAGTTCCCGTCTGACACAGTTATCTCCTCGGTCCTTATTTGTTTACAGAATCCTTTTATCTGTTCCTGAGGGGCAGCAGTGGTTTAGTCAGTGAGAAAAGTGAGTGTGGATGTGAGATGTGTCTGCTGCTTTAATCTTATCTGCATGATCCTCAGGACTCTCACTGGTGCTGTAACAATGGGCAGTCAGGGCAGAGACATTCTCCAGAGTCTAGTCACAACCGCATATCACCCCGCTGAGAGGAAGTCAGCCTGTGCCGTGCTTCCTGTTGGCTCAGACGTGACAATCAGGAACTGCACACAGCACTGGCTACGTCCTCTGTACTGAAAGCACAAATAATAAGACCTGTATTCCTCGGTCCTGTGTTTTAGGATTCAGAATTTATATTTCTAATTATAAATATATAATCAGGATTGATACATACACAGTACCACTCAAAAGCATTTTTTAAATGTTTCTAAAGAAGTCTCTATTGCTTACCATGGCTGCATTTATTAGATCAAAACTACAGTAAAACAAATAGCTGCTTTATACGTGAATATATTTTAAATTGTAATTTATTTTTGTGATGCAAAGCTGAATTTTCAGCATCATTACTCACATGATCCTTCAGAAATCAGTATAATATGCTAATCTGATGCTCAAGAAACAGATTAAAAAACCTATATTAAGATTTAGGTTAAGATTAAGATTTACTGCTCTTTATTACAATATGACTACATTTTACACAAAAGCCTACTAAATACTTTTCACATGGCTTTGAATAAAGCTGTTAGACAACTATCATATACATCATTTAAGTGACTGATACGCACAGTAAACAAAAATATTTCCTGTCTCCTCTGTTAGAGTATGTATGCCATGTTGCCGGGGCTGCTGGATAGTAACCCTTTCTCTGAGAGCGGTCAGCTGCGCATGCCTGCGGGAGTCAGCCAAATCCTGGACGTCCTGAAGGAGGCACTGCACCTGCTCAACACTTTCCAGGTGCACAGCGAGATCACATCTCAACTGCTGACCTACCTGTTCTTCTTCACCAACGCCTCGCTCTTCAACACGCTCATGGAGAGAGGTGAGCACACGCACTGAAGGTCCTTCTGAGGACCTGTTGCACAAGCTGTTTGCTCCAAAACCACAATGGCTACAACATATAAGGAGAGAGAGCGTGGTTTGTTGAAACGTCTGTTCTCACCCCAGTGGTCTTGATACTCTATTGGGACAGGTATTTTTCACAAGGGTGTGAATTTTACAAAGTGAATATTTGCACGTAGGTGTAACTATCACTGGCCGCATAGCACAGCTGTTTGCATGACAATAGTCTGCTGGAGCCGGACAAAGTTATAACAAAATGTAAACTGGTTTAGTTTGAATTGAGATTTTGACATTTTGTGAGACTGGGACGTTTACTGAAGAACTATAATGAATAACGTGCCACCTCTTGCACTGATTGAGACTTCTGAATAAATACTGACGTTGACGTGTTTTAAGGGTCTGGAGGTGGCTTCTACCAGTGGTCTAGAGGAGTGCAGATCCGGGCCAACCTGGATTTGCTGATGGACTGGATTCAGAGCATTGGCATGGGAGATTTGGCTGCTGACTTCTTCCAGAGACTCTCCTCAGCTGTCAACCTGCTCGCTACTCCCAAAGAGACCCTCCTGCAGGTCAGAAACCCTTTGAGCTGCTTCACACATGCTTACACAGATACAAATACAAAGTATTTACAGATGTATTGTACTAGAGATGTGCCTTTATTCTGCAATTCTGCTGCCATGCTCATGTACTCATACACAATAAAATGCTCTTACACAAAAAAAAAAACACTAACGATGCAGAATAAAAACAACATTCAATTTAATAAACCCACAGCAGAATAAAATGCCATAAGACTGATTTATCGCCTGATAAATAAAACAATATTTGTGCATTTTGTAAATGGATATTTTGCAGACAGTATTGAGGCATTTACGTTTTTTAAGGCCATTAATATTAATAATGCATCCTAATGTGAAGATTGATTGATTGACTGATTGATTGACTGATTGATTGATTGATTGATTGATTGATTGATTGATTGAATTTGTAATGAGAATTGTGTTTCATTGCATTCAGATGCATTGCGTTTCATTTTCTGTAAACAAAATATCTAAATAAATTTCTGGGGCAAATTTTGTTTTGGACAATTTGTGGTGAACCTACCCAATATGTTGTTTCATATTGTCATAGAAAACCTGGAAATATCAGGGAATTTTAAAATAGTTTTTCCAGATATGGAGAAGTCATGAAACATCATGGAAGTTTATAGTGAATGTAAATTGGTAACACTTTACAACAAGGTCCTATTAGGTAACATTACTTAATGCATTAATGCTGAATAATAATGAGAAATTAATGTGTTACTGTTGTTGCTAATCTTTTTAAATATATGTTTTAATAAAAAACAACTGTTAGTGTGTTAGCTCAGGTCCATTAAATAATATTAACAGATACAATTTTTGATTTTAATATAATAATTTGAATGTATTAGTGAATGTTGTTAACAAATGTAGTAGTTACCTAATCAATCGTCAGTCATAAAATGGAACCATATTGTAAAGTATTGCATAATTTTTTGTTGTTATACTCTGAAATTTTCCATCAGTTAGATATTGCTCTTGTGAGTAAAAGTTGCTTGCAAGCCATAGTGTTGAGAAAATTGTTCTCTTGAACTGCTTTTAATGAAGTAGTCAAAACAGTTCACAAATCCATCTGAATGATTCATTAGTGAATCAGTCTAAAAAAAAAATGTAAATGCCCTTATTAGGAAATGCGTTGGTCATAAAGTGTGGGAACCTTGGGTATCAATGACTTGGTGTGTCAAAAATGGTGCTGGTGCATTTCTATATTGTCTGTTAAGTTTCCTTTTGACGAACAACTTGTTCTAGTTTCATTAAACGGTGAATGAATAAGGCAGCTCTTTAGTTGCAAAGAAGAATGAACTTGGGTTTGACATCAAGGTGTGTTGTAGGTTATAATCTGGGTTCGACTGCTGATTTGACAGGTGTGAGTATCAGTTATAGGAATCCTGATAAAGCCCTTTATTGCTCATCAAGCAGCCACCACGACTATAAAAATGACGTGATGTTTCAAGAAACGCTGAGCAAACCTGTTTCACAAGTCAACAGCATTGCCTGAGGTATCAGCTTAATTCAATAAAACCGCACGTTGGCATCAATTGCATGACAAAGGTCATGTTTACATCTTGAGTCATTAAGTTTTTCCGCACATCACATAAATAAAACCCTGTTGAGTTGTCAGAACATGCCAATGGATTCATCTGTGGACGGCCTGTCATATAATCCTAAATAATATGCATTATTCAGCTTAGTCATCGAAGTTGAATCACAATGTAGACGAAGCACTGCAAGCAGGAGAGGCTTTAGTACCTGGATGAACAGGAAATAGAAGAACTCAAAACAGCTGTTTGTCTGGTCCTAAACCTGTTAGCTTCCTTCAGAAGCCATTGTTTACTATTTTGTGCATAAGGAAATTAGTTTCTCTTAGCTTATCATACCATAAAACAAAAGCACAATAACAGAGGACAGTACAAAGTTTACAGCACACCACCCAAACACATCCTGTGCCACGGGGGGTTTACAGCTCTCGTGAAGCGGCTCACAGCGGTTGAGAGTCTGATTGTCGTTCGGCTGGTGGCCGTGGCTCTTGGTCTCAGTAAGTGAACTTTGACCTTTAAGGCTCTTAAGCTGTCACACAGCAGACGTGAGAGCTGGATTACAGCTCTGGGTGGGAGGGGCTAGTATGATCTCACTGTCTTGAATGAGCTTAAACACGCTCCAAACAAACACATACGTGACTCACTCTCACATGACGCTCTGTTTATTTGTCCTGCGTTCTGCCGTCAACCATAAATGCACTTTGAACAGTTTGAGACTGTAAATGAAGTATGTTTTTAAAAAGCAACATTTCAGTCCTAATTGGATTAAGGGCGTTTCTCTGTTATTAAAACTATGACTGATTCAGTGTTGGTTAGGACTGTAATCCACCAAACTCAACACAGTCTTTCTGCCTTTTCTGAAATAGTATGCTTTATTCTAACTGATTGGAGTTTTTCTGCATCGGCCTAAAGCTGCTTTTTCATTATCTTTGACAAACGACCAGTGTTGGGTGTAACTAGTTACTAAGTAATTAGTTACTGTAATTTAATTACTTTTCCCTTGAAAAAGTAATGGATTACTCTTATTTTTTTTCTGTAATTGAATTACAGTTACTTCTTATGTAATTGAACTTAATACTGTGTATAGACTGTAGAACATTTATATACAATACAATAGTGGATTTAACATCAAAATTTAAAGTCTAACCTTAAAATGCATGCTTTTTATGTACCCTTCTCACTTTAAATACTTTGAGTTAATAAGAATATTGGTAACACTTTAGTGTCCAGTTCTCACTATTAACTAGTTGGTTATTAGCATGAATATTACTGTTATATTGGCTGATAATTATTACTTAAAAAGCACATATTAATGTCTTATTCTGCAAGCCCTTATTCTAAATCCTTAATCCTACCCAATTCTTAAACAACTACTTTACTAAGTATTAATAAACAGTAATTAGGAGTATATCCTTGTATCATTAACTTGTCAAGATTGATATAGGATTTAGAAAGTAATTAAATACTTTTTGGAGAGAGTAATTTGTACAGTAATCTAATTACACTGTTGAAGGTGTAATTAGTAACTAGTAATTAATTACTTTTTTTAGAGTAACTTACCCAACACTGCAAATGACAAACTGGAAGATGTTCATTTACAGTGGAGAGTAGAACAGAGAGTCTGATCATATGCATATGCAAGATTTTCAGATCTGATTTGAGCTTCAGGTGAATTGAAATATGTGACCAAGGATCACAAAACCAGTCATAAGGGTCAATTTTTTAAAATTGAGATTTATACTTCACATGAAAGCTGAACAAAGAAGCTTTTCATTGATGTATGGTGTGTTAGGATAGGACAATATTTGGCCGAGATATTTCAAATCTGGAATCTGAGGGTGCAAAAAATCTAAGTATTGAGAAAATCACATTTAAAGTTGTCCAAATGAAGTTCTTTGCAATGCATATTACTAATCAAAAATAAAGTTTTGATGTATTTACGGTGGGAAATTTACAAAATATCTTCATGGAACATGATCTTTACTTAATCGCCTAATGATTTTTTGCCTAAAAGAAAAATTGATCATTTTGACCCAGAAAATGTAGCTATTCTTGGCTATTGCTACAAATATACCTGTGCTACTTTATACTGGTTTTGTGGTCCAGGGTCACATATTTGAACTTTTGTGGGTAGACTGCATGCAAGTGTTTCCTAACCAAAACTATGAGCGCGAGGTGAAAACTGCCAGTACTTTTCCACTAAATTTTACTCTTTAGACACTATTTCCATAATGGGTGATGAATAGTTATGTCCAAAATAATATCCATCCATCTGTTCTCCAAACCGCTTAACCTCTGTAGGGTTGCAGGATGTCAATAATAATTATTTTAGAATTATTACATAACTGTTTACATCGATAAACCCTAGAAAACCTTCTATGCTTTACTTTTAAACATATATATTCACAATTGTTTTGTGTGGATATATTCATGCATTCATTATTCATTTATTTTACCATGGTGAATAAGCGGAGGATAACGGCTGCTTCACAACCATTTTTAAAGTTTGGTGCAACTGCCACTAGGGGACAAAATGCAACAGTGTTGGAGCCAGTTTAAGACTTTTCACACTACACTTAACTCTAGCTTAATGTATTTTTACACCCTGAGTATAGGTGAATTTTAAAGGGGTCATATGATGCGAGTTCAAGTTTTCCTTTCTCTTTGGAGTGTTACAAGCTGTTTGTGCATAGATAAGATCCCTGAAGTTGCAAAGACTAAAGTCTCAAAACCAAAGAGA
>JAFVLL020015283.1:0-50849 GCA_021397915.2 Tor tambroides
AATTTTATTATTGCATTAGTATTGCATCCTTCTCATGGGCATTTAATAATTTTTTTGCTTTTATTCTTGAGTTCAATCTCTTTTTTGGCTCATTTCATCTGTAAAAGAAAACCTGCCTAATAATTCTGCACACCTGAAATAAGGAGTTTTTGACTTTCAGCCTTCATGGACAATTATAAATCACTTATAAATGATTAAATACAAAATCAATAGTAGTTATTAAGATTGATGTGGTTTGGAATTGGTAAAATGTTCTAGGAAAAAAAATATGACCAGAATATCAACTTGCCTAATAATTCTGCACACACTGTACTATAGACCTAATCAATTGTTAAATGTTAAAATATAAATGATTATATTAGCCTGTATTTAATGGTGCTCAACATATCTGCTCATGAAGTCATGTGAAAAAAGGTAGTGTACCTTTAAGGTTGCAACGGCTATGGAAACCACCAAAATTAAAATAACCTGATTGCCGCCAAATCATCGCGACTCCCCATCCTGTCATAAAGCTTGTGAAAATGTGTACGTACAGTACATTAACTAATGATGGCATGAAAGAAAAGGAATATTAACAATGAAAACAGAGTTTTTAACCCTGCGTGGCAAGTGAAATTTGCCTTTGTGGAGGTTGGTGGCAAACCAATGTATTACCAATGTGTATATCACAATAGCATTTTAAGTAAAAAAACCTGACAAATGCCTTGAAATATATCATCTGATCGATGTCTTGAGCAATAATTGATAATGCACATCTGAGGTGTAACAGCCACTCCACTTCGCATCACCACCTCGGGTGTGAATTATGTTTCTAATAATCCAACGCCCCGTCATTAATTATTCATTACTTATTTTACCATGGTGAATAAGCCGAGAGTAAGGGTTACTTCACGACCAATTTAAAAGTTTTGTGCAACTGCCACTGCGGGAGAAATGCAACAATAGTATCCAAATGTTGGAGACAGTGGAAAGGCGGCTTTAGAAGCATTCGGACAGACGGTGGTAAAGCAGCTATATATAAGCTAGACAGTATCCCTGTAAAAATCCATTTTTTTGTTTTATGAGTTTATGTTGTGTGTCTTAGTGTGAAGAAGATTGAACAAATGTGCTGCTACATGAGTTCAGGAGAAGAAACACTCATCCTACATCAACTTTTGATTAGACAACCCAATTTCACGGTGACTATGTCACGAAATTTCAATCTATTCATTCGTGTTCACGGACACGATTTTCCCATTTTTTCGTGTCACTCAGCACATTTTCAATGTAATGCATTTCAATAGGGAGTAACTTTCATGCCTGCACCACGTTTTTCTTGCTGCCACTGCAACACGTTCCACCATATAATATTTACATTTTTTTTTGTTTTTGTTTACACAATTTACGTTTTAGCACCCCACACCTAAACATACCCACTTGTACATTATATAAAACACAAGATAACAGCAGTGTTGCCAACTTCTTTCAATGGAAAGTAGCTAAAGCCAGTTTGAAAAGTCGCTAAATGTCGCTAGATGACGTCATACGCTGATTAGCATATTCATGACGTCATTGCGTCATATTGCTTTTTACATTTGTTTGTCTCTCTGTGCTCATACTGTATTTTAATGCAGCCAAATTCTCAATAAAACTGTTTTCCTTTATACATTTTATTGTTTCTGTTGTCAGTCAACGGGATAAATATGAAATAGTGACTGAAATGCAGCCCTTTAAAAATACATAACTAGCTCTCCCTTCCAAGAAGTTAGTCTGCACAAAAATCCTAATTTATAATTGAGCTGTCGTCTGATGAAATCAAATAATACACACAAGATTAGACAAGACAAAGACAATTCCTGTGTTGTGATTTCGGCTATATTTGCATGGAAAATTAGAGAAGCAACATAATATCTATTTTAACTGAACACGCTGCTCCTCTCAGACGCTCGCTGAACAGAGCAGATGCAGAGAAAGAGGTGCGTGCACGCTGACCTCGCGCCGTTGTGGCAGTACCAGCGATCACAGAGACTCGCTTAGGTTTGTCCAAGAAGTCGCTAGTCGCGAAGATTTAAACTGAAGGGGTACCCTGCACCAAGACAATCCCTACTGAAATACATTACACTGAAACCCATGCTGATTGACACGAAAAAAGGGAAATTAGTGTCCATGAACACAAATTAATAGATAAAAAATTTTGTGACTATGTCACAAAATACCGTGAGACTGGGTTGGATTAGGAATGCATTGATCCGATACTCAGTATCGGTATCGGCTCCGATATTGGGATTTTCTGCCGGATCGGGTATCGGTTAGACGAGTCCGATCAAAATCTTATATTGTGCGCATACTATTCTGTGTTATTGTTAAGCCCACAAAAGGCACACAAACATTATAAAGCACCACAAAGCTTTCGTGCACTATATTTCAAGTGTTCTGAAGCTGTTCCATAATTCAATGTGAGGTACAGATGAACATTTAAGTTGTTAAATTCAAGTTTACATAAACTCTTCTCTACGCTGCCACTCTCTGTCATCCTCCATTCTGCATTCAAACTGCTTTCGGTTACGACAGTCAAGACGATGAAACTCTCTTAAAGAGCACACAATAATTGAGATTTAAAACTGTTAAAAGAAAAGGCTCAATGAACTATCGCACAGATTTAATAAACTACGCATCAATATCTCTTTCCTTTGTGGTTTGAACTTTTCTATGCGGAGCGCTGCACATTGTGACTCCGTGTCGCTTCAAGCGCATTATTCTGCGCACGGGATGCGCATAAGCGCTTTGTGCCGCTCTGTATTGGAGCCTTTAGATTTATAAGACTTTTGCGCAATGAAAGATTATTAATAGTCTTTCTTAAAAGAAATAACTTCATACTAATACACATATATAATTAATTTTTTTCATGAATGTATTTTACAACAATACAAGTGCAATGTGTGATATTTTACCAGATTTAGTCCTACACTTAACATTATTTAGTGGGGAATAAATGAAAGTTATTTCACTATATGTTTAGATTTTATGAAATTAAAGTGCATCCATGATTTTTCTAGGGTAACTGCTGAATTATCCACTAACCTAATTTATAATAGAATTTTTTGTCATAGATTATGATTATAGATTTTTTAATTTATTTTTCATTAAAATTAAGTTGTCTATATTTAGTAGATTGTGTTTAACACACAAAAGAGTGATGATCAGGTCAACACAGAGAAGTATAGAAATTCTACACTGATTTAAAAAGGTGACAAAAGCCCGATTCGGACAGTAATTGTTTCTCATATGGACGTCTGTAAAAATTAATTTATATATCGCCTCAGTGATAAAACTCATGGATTTGGATGGTGATTTATTCACAGTGGAGGAGCGAGTTCTGTGATCCTGCGCACCCGGGAACGCGCTGCTCACGTAGCCAGTCACATGATTGTCTGCTGTAAATAAAATGAATTTTATTTACAAATTTATTCTTATTATTGTGTAAAATGTGTTTAAAAATACTTATGTAAAATGTATTCTTATTATTCCAACCATATTTTATAATATATAACCCTATTTATTATTTGATTATTTAAATCTCCTGTTTAAAAATAGGAAAATACAGGCTAGTTGTATATAATTATACATGATATATATCCGTTTATAATACACATTTTAAAATTGTATTGCACACCTGCAGCTGCCATAATAAAGAACCATTTCGAATGTTTACATGCTTTACTTCTCTTTCTGCTCTCACTCACTGTGGTGGAGCAGTTATGAAGTGTTGTTCTTTTAAATACTTTCCAGCATTTCAGAAATAAATATGTATGCAAATTACACCGAAGTACCACAGTTACCGTACAGTGTTCAGGAGTGTTCAAAAAGGGTTCAAATGCTGAATTTTGAATCAATTTCTTCTCGTAAACTCAGAGATGTGGATTCGGACGGCAATTAAATTACCGCACGACCTTGGTGTTTGTCAAAAAAACAGTAGGTAATTCGGCCGGGGATTTTTACGGGGGTGGTGAGAGAAAAACACCGACGTCCTGGATTCAGACGGCAATTAAATCACCGACTACCCCCTGCAAATGGAGAAAATCACTTTCGTCCCCCTGAGAAACAATTACCGTCCAAATAAGGCTAAAGACACGCAACACTGTTCATTCATGGAGATGGCAAAAAAATGTGCCAAAAAACCTTGTGGAAAACAAAGACTTTTGAGAGGACAATTACATGAAATTACCATTATATCCAGTAGATAGCAGCAGAGGATCACTCAATAGCTCAGTTAACATTTCCACGCCCTAGTTTTCAGGTCTTGATTTTGAATTTATTATAAAATGGTGATTATAACAAATTTTAGTACTGTACTGGGCAGCAGATAGATCGTTCTGCCTAGGGCAGTTATCACTGTCAATTATAGCAGTGACGGACGGAACAATTTAGTGGATTCACTCAATTTTTTACACTCACGTTTCTCACTCTTGAAACAGTATACATGGACGTTCGGTCCTATTAGACAAACAAAACTTTTCTTCAAATTGTCAATGGATTATGTAGAGATTCTAGAGAAGCAGAGCAAAGCTCTTATAGCGCAACTGACCGAGCTTACTCGCACGAAAACTCCTGATAAATCAATGACTAACTACACAATCAGTCTCTTATTTACACCGTGTGTATATGTTGTCTCTCTCTGATTATATTACGTAAATCTGCAAGTGTCTAGGACTCTGTAAACTTACGAAAACAAAAAATTAGTTCAGAGGGGATTCTTCTGATTAACCTACAGAAAACACCTCTGACTGGCCATTGCTTTCAACAGAGATGCCTGTGATTGGCTACAATACTCAATGCTGCAAAAACATGTAAATGAACTTGTGGTTTTGTAATTCGAAACCAGAGCATGCACGCAAAAACACACAGGAGCGTTTAAAAGTGGTTGACTACAAGCGGGTACAGATCTAATGGTACTGTAAAAATGAAATGATATCAACTGTTAATAAAATTAAAGATCTCTTTAAATGAAGAACAAAGATAAACAGCATTGACTCTACCAAGCTGTGTCAGCTGCAGAAATTTTTTATTATTTTACAAGTAGGCTGGTGATTCTGACATATTACTTATTATTTGTTGTAATGAATATTTACTGCTATTTCCATACCTGCTATTCTTTGGGGGACAAGTAGAAAAAAAATCACTTACAGACAACAAAATAAAGCGTAAATTAAAAATAACTGTTTTGTTTAGGCTACTTCTGTACTATTTTTATATCACTATTTCTGTAGAGCGGGACACTTTAATAAGGATCAAATGAGTGAGTTCAGCTTTGAAAATGAAAACCAACCTGTTTGATCTTCATGCTTGACTCTGAATTCTTCTTCACTCCTCACGTCTTCACTCTCCTCTTTAATAAAAACCATCTTTGTTTGTTCCTCAGTATCTTCACGTTTGACTCTGAATGTTTCTTCAATCCTCATGTCTTCACTCTCCTCTTTAATAAACGCCATCTTAAAATAGTGTGTCACGTGGATCTCAGCTGCTTCAGGAGTTTTTCTGTGTCTTTGGACACCTTGTCCTGTTTAAGATAACAATAATTAAAAGAGAGAAAAGAAATGCAAACTAAACCTCTGGGTGCATCTCAATCAGCTCCCTAGTTCAGTAGTCAGAGCACTGGTAAGGGAGTCAGAGTGATGGTTAATGGATAAAAGGACAAATTATACAAAGGTTCACATTTGCATTAAGATTTATATTTAGTATTTACTGATTTGTAGGTTATATTTAATATATTCCACTTTAAAGGAAACATGTGGAGTTGATTTGTAAAAGTTAACATTAACTGTTTGTGTTTGTTGTTCTCGTTGAATTTACACTTTTTTTGAACAGGCGTCGGCTGCGTGCGGTGATTCGAGCGATTCGAATCACTGAATCATCTTGCAGTGCAATTGATTCAGTTGACTCGGAACGCTCCGTTTCTCCATCAGGGCTGGCCAGTGACCGAATTCTGATTCTCGATAATAGGGAGTGAAATGAGACGCAGCTTTTTGGTACTCATGTGTGGATACGCTTCACAAGCACACAATAACGTTCCTTAATATCCCTAAATTAAGTATTACATTGGTTAATAATTCATTTCACGCTACAATTCTCTAAACATGTTTGGTTGATTTAAACACTTTAAACTATTAAAGCACACACCTTCGAGCGAATGACAGATGCAGGAGCGCGGCGCAGCCTTATGACGTCACATCACCAGACCAAAATAAAAGTCTCTGTAGCTAAAATAATTTAAAATCATAATTTTACATTAGAAAACAAATATAATACCGTATAGGATGAACTGAAAGAACGAATTGCAGTGCTATCGAAAGCTCAAAGCTATCAATACAGTTTAGTTTTCCATCTAGTCTTATATCTGAATGTAACTGTGAAGTGCTTTCAATTCATAATAAATTACATAGTATTTATGATATTCTCACTCAAGGATAAAGTGCAGAAATTAAAGAATTGAAAAGAACTTTAAAGTGACCAATTTTGAGCTCTCAAAGTGCATTAGATTGATGAATTTAGCTTTAAAATGTACAAAAATAAATAAAGCAATAAAGTAATCCAGAACCACCTAGGTGGTTCTGGATTACTTTATGAGCTCCACCCAATACAGTCTTACAAAATCCTCTGGGAACTTTAATGCTTAAATAATGGAATATTAGTTAACCATAAGTTAAGATAGCTATAAGCACTGTGTGCTATCTTTTTTAATTAACATTATATTAGGACTTGGGAGAGTTAGAACAGTTACTTACTGATATCAGCTGTACCAGAAATCTTTACAAAAAAGGCAGAAAAAATTATGCAGACATAAAGACAAAATTGGGATTTAAAATTTGAAATTTCTCAAGCAAACCTGTTTCAACTAATCAACTAAAGATA
The DNA here is from genome assembly GCA_021397915.2 of Tor tambroides. Taxonomy (NCBI): domain Eukaryota; kingdom Metazoa; phylum Chordata; class Actinopteri; order Cypriniformes; family Cyprinidae; genus Tor; species Tor tambroides. Next base: position 6,889 of record JAFVLL020015283.1, read on the forward strand.
GCAAAGGCACTGAATGTTCCTATAGGCACTACTGTTGGAAGTATAGTTCGCAAGTTCAAACCTAAAGGAACAACGGTTACACTACCTGGACTGGGCATAAAAAGGAAGCTATCAACAGCTCCAACCAGTTTTCTGAAAAGGCAGGTTCAGAATCGAGTGACTGCAAAAGACCTGCAGCAAGACTTAGTGGCAACAGGCACTCAGGTTTCAGTTTGCACAGTAAAGTACTAAATACAGATGGAAAATCAGCTCCAATTTGCTCAAAATCATATAAATAAATCACAGAATTTTTGGGATTCTGTTCTGTGGAGCGATGAAACGGAGCTGGAAATTTTCAGCTCTATGGATCAGCGGTGTGTCTGGAGGAAGAAGAATGAAGCTTACGCTGAAAAGAGCACTCTGTCTACAATTAAGGTGGTGGCTTGGGGATGCTCTGGGACTACTTTGCGTACCCCAACACTGGAAACCTGCAACGTGTGAAAAGTGAGATGATTTCAATGAAGTATCAGGAAATTCTTGGAGAAAATGTCATGCCGTCTGTGGTGAAGCTGAAGCTTCATTGGACCTTCCAACATGACAACAATCCCAAGCATACTTCAGATTCCACCAACGCTTGGTTCCAGAAAAAGTCCTGGAAGATTTAACAGTGGCCATCACAGTCACCTGACTTGAACCCAATGGAAAATCTCTGGTGGGATTTGAAGGCAGCAGTTACAGCATGTTAACCCAAGAATAATACTGAACTGGAGGCCATTGCTCATGAGATTTAGAAAGGCTGCCAAGAAGCTGATGTCTGGCTATGCATCTCATTTTTCAGAAGGTCATAACAGCAAAAGATGCTTGTCATGAGGGGATTGAATAATTTTGAGACTACAGAAGAGTCATTAAAAATTAAATTTTCTGTTAAATTTGGGGAAACCAGTTGAAACATTCCCTGTGTTGAGCTAATTCAATTATTTTTGTTTGATTTCTTCATTGCAAATAGCTAAAAGTCTGAAAATTTTGCCAATAAACCTGATTTGCAATGGGGGTTGAAAACTTTTGACTGCAACTGTGTATAGGCCTTATGTATGTATGGCTAAATAAATAATTTCAAAATCACTAAATCCAAGCCTCAGCTCATTCAGAAATACTGGTTCTTTGGCAGAACTGCTAAACAGCATTAACCTTTGTCAGCGAAAGCGGCTAAGTAAACAGATCCTATTGGAAGACGCAAATCAAATCATTTGATTTCAAAATCTATGATGGTGTGTGTGTAAAGAAAATCGTTACAGTGGCAATGACAGGATATCGCGAGTAGCGTGTGCTTCTGTAACTTTGACAAAAATGCACATAACCTACTTTAAAGAACAGCTGTAATATCACAATGTGGCAGCCACTTGCATTACAGCTTCCCCTACTGTCTGGATCAGCTTCTTCACTGTTGTGTTTTGAATTCTGCTTTTAGCATTTGCAATGTTTCCAGTTGCATCTTCAGTGATTTTGCAACTGTTTACTATGTCTTGTTTTCCAAAGAGGTGGACTTGGAGGTTTGTGCAGTAAAAAGGCACACATGGATTTAGCCGGCTTTGCAGGAAAGGACAATCCAGTTTGTTAAATACCACTGAACTGACCTTTTGCAAAGAGCCTGATTGAGAGGCCATCCGACCAATCATAACGCAGAGAGTAGATTACCGTCGGCGGACTTGAACTTGAAAAATGGTGTGTACTGACGTCGTTCTGCGGTTGAAATAAGATACCTTCTGATGTTCATTCATGTTTATTTGCCATAACTGGTAAGGAGGAAGAGATGATCGGTTCACGTGCTGTCTTTATATCTTTCTTTAGATCTTTATACCGGAGTGCAGAAAGGACCTCCCAGTGTCCTCAATTCACAAAGCTGAATGTCCTTTTATCTTGATGAAACCCCCACAGACACAGTTGACTGCATTTGAGGCACAGTCACAATATAAATGTATTTGACTAAAGATACACATAATCTTTCACTGCACAAGTTTCATATTTAATAGTATAATTTAATTATTTCTATTCATATACATATATATATATATATATATATATATATATAGATAGATAGATGATCAAAATATTATATTTGAAACTTTAATCCAGTATTATTATAATTATTTAATTATTTCTCAAATTAAATACCAGTGTAAAAGACTTTCTTGATACCGATTCCATTTGACCAGTACAAAGCCTTATAGTGTCTAATTAAAAAAATGTTCAACAGTATGTAACTTTATTTTTTATATAACTTTATAATTTTGAGAGGTACCTTTTTCGATTCTTAAATGAATTGTAAAAGAAAACAAATTAAGTAAAGCTTTAATTGGAAGTGATTCATTGTCAGTACTGTACAGTCTCAGGACAGGTATGTCCAATAGCTTTAGATTTAGACTCCTGCTCATATAGGCATTATGGGCAATGAGAGGGTGGACAAATTAGCAAGCAATTTAAGAAGAGAATATCGAAGTAAAAATTAAGCTGTCAAAATCTGAAGGAAAACCTATAGTTGGGAAAGAAGCCTTGAGAGAATGGCAACATCAGGGTATAAGCTAAAGGAAGACATTATGCCATTCAAAATAAGGTTGGTGTGGTAAGGAGTGGGGGAGGGACTAGGAGAGAAGAACTAGTGATGAAGAGATTAAGAGTAGGACAGTAATTTAAATAGTACGTTATATTATAGGGAAGCATCCTACTGGTTTTTGGAGTATTGTCAGGTATTAGAAGCCATAGAACATGTATTTTAAGTTGAACAAGATATGAAGAAAAAGGAGAAATATTATGGAAGAATTAGGAAGAATTGTGTTGTTGTCAGGGACAGGAATAAAAGATATGCTGCAAATCGGTGTAAATGGAAAAGGCAGAATAAATATTTGTAATTTCCTAATTAAAACGGACCTGATGGGTTGAGTATCTTTTCTTTCTTTTTTTTTTTTAAAGATATTTTATGATGTGTATCATTCTTTTTTGAATTATTTTTTTATTTGCAATAACAACATAAAAAATCTTTGAATCAATGGAAAACTGTCTACCATTTGGTACAGTTAACATACATTTTGCCTTGTGTATTTCGATGGGTTGAGTATCATTATAGAGAAAAATAAGCCTGAGGAAATAAACTGGGGTAACATTGCGGAAAATTAATCCAGAAGGTGGCGGTAAGGCAACGCTTTTTGATGCAAGTCGCCGTTAAACCTCGAAGAAGAAGAAGACGAAGAAGAAGAAGAAGAGAAAGGCGATACGACGTCTAAAGACCGCGCCGTGTTCCTGCATATGTTATGATTCGGCTGAAGAAAGGTTTGTTGATTTACGCGTTTAAATAATTCACATCGACGCAGACTGTTCAAACTTTTATGTGTAGGTTTTACAAAAACTCTTAAGTTAATTAATCTATTATTGAGTAGGCTATAACATGAGAACGCTTTATCCAACATTAATTAATGTTGTTTTGTGAGTAAAGCGCATTCACACGCGAGTAACAGAAAAGATGCGTCTCATTATAATCGTGAATCAGTTTAACATGGACAAGAATTGGCCAGTAGTGATGAGAAAAAACGAAATTGTACCGATCGAATGTCACAGCAGTGAAAATACAACGAAAACACAAACACACGCGGGTGTAGTGAGGGTTAAGCATTTCCTTTTTAATAAATCAAAAATATAACGTTACTGCAACGAATGAAGTCGGATTCCTGAGCAAAACACTCTTAAGAGTCGGTTCTAATAGTGAATCACAAACACGTATGAAGATAGAGCAACTTCTCAGTTAAATTTACTTAGTCATGTGTGACTTTATGAACCAAGAACTGATAGTGTGTTATGTTGTACTTGTGAGATCTGAAAAAGTGTAGTTACAGTGTTGGTCATAGCAGGACAATGTGGATTTAAGAGATGCATTATTGTTTTTTATCTTTGTTTTGTACACTGCAAAAAAAAAATGCTTTTCTTACTTAGATTTTTTTTGTCTTGTTTCCAGCCAAAATATCTAAAAATTCTTAAATCATGAAGGATTTTCTTGGCAAGTAAAAATTGTCTTGTTTTCAGAAAAAACAATTCAAACTTAAGTGAGCTTTTGCTTGAAACATAATGTCAAACAGAAAACAAGATTATTTTTCTTACCCTATTGGCAGATTATTTTGCTTGTTTCAAGCAAAAGCTCAAAATTGTCTAGAAAATCCTTCTTGATTTAAGAATTTTTAGATATTTTGGCTGGAAACAAGACAAAAAAAATCTAAGTAAGAAAAGCATTTTTGCAGTGTTAACTCTTACTATGACGAGAGAGATTTACTGTGAATTTTTTTTTTCCAGATAGAAATATTCCCAGTGAAGCGACTGAGAACTACATGATACACTATTATAAAGATGGCATTTATTAAAGAGGAGAGTGAAGACATTAAGATTGTAGAAGTGTTCACGATCAAACAAGAAGACCCTGAGGAGCAAACAGGTTGGATTTCATTCTCAAAGCTGAACTCAGTCAACTGATCCTTATTAAAATGTCCCACTCTACAGAATAAGTGTCTTAAAGCACTTTTATTTGAAATGGAGTGGGTCGCCTCATGTGGACAGACCAGGGATTGCCGCCTGCGTTCGAGTCCCACAGTAATAGGCATCTTTAAGCGAATCAATGTATTTTTGTAAGAAAAATATACATATTTAAAACTTTATAAACTGTAATCTCTAGCTTCCATTAACTGTCGTATGCGTGTACATGGGTGTGGCATTCCAGCAGATGATGTAGGCATAGAATACATGAATAGAAATGAACAGAACATGAGCGGCTGTGACGACCGTTTTGTAACTCGGATAAACTGTAGCAAAATGTACTTTGTTGCCTTTTGTTCATGACTGTTCCTAAAGGGATAGTTCACCCAAAAATGAAAATTCTGTTATTAATCACTCACCCTCATGCCGGTCCAAACCCATAAGAACTTCGCTCATCTTCGGAACACAAATTAAGTTGTTTTTTTTTTTTTTTCTGATGAAATCCGAGGGCTTTCTGAGCCTCCATAGACTGCAATGTAACTGAACTGTTTCCAGGCCCAAAAACATAATAAGGACATCGTTAAAACAGCCCATGTGACATCGGTGGTTCAACCGTAATTTTGCTATTTGTTATGCAACAATTAGTTTTGTAGCATAATATTAGTTTTGATATTTTATCTTAGTTTTGATGTCTGTTGCTTTAAGCCATTAAATTGCCATTAACTTGTTTTTGTCTTTTTTTCACTTTAGACCTGGTGGCACTGAAAGAAGAGAATGAGGAACTGAAAGAAATAGAAGAGAAAAGTCAATATGAGAGACATGATTTCATGGCTGTAGAAAAATCCTTACCGACTGAAACAAATACGGGTCAAATGACTGAATCTAACAGTTGCCATGAATGTGGAAAGAGTTTCACACTTAAGGGAAACCTTAAAGAGCACATGAAAATTCACACTGGAGAGAAGCCTTTCACATGCCAACAATGTGGAAAGAGTTTCACCAAAAAAGGAAACCTTAAAGAACACATGAAGATTCACACTGGAGAGAAGCTTTTCACATGCCAACAGTGTGGAAAGAGTTTTGTTAAAAAAGGAAATCTTAAAGATCACATGTATATTCACACTGTAGTGAAGCCATTCACATGTGACAGGTGTGGAATGGGTTTCAAATATAAAGAAAGCCTTAATAACCACTTGCGAAGAATACATTCAAGAGATAATTGTTTTATATGTAATCAGTGTGGAGAGAGTTTCAGTAGTAAAGTAAGCCTATACGGTCATATAAGACTTCACACTACAGAGAAGCCATTTATCTGCCAACTGTGTGGGGATGCCTTCTTACAAAATGGAAATCTGAAGTCACACTTGAGAGTTCACTCTGCAGAGAAGACTTTCCCATCAGTGTGGAAAGCGTTTCAGACAGAAAACAACCCTTGATTCACACATGAAAAGACAGGTGAGAGTCCTTACACCTCCAAACTGTGAGGAATCCACAGAAATGTTATTCACTACTGTAAACAATGAAATTAATGGTGATTATTTTCATTACCGACTTTTTTTTTCAACAGTTTTGTCATGTTTTGAGGAAAACTGAGTATCATTAGCATAACAGAGAGAGCTCTAATGATAATGTCCTTCAGGGACAGCATATACTAGGAGAAAAGCAGAGGACCAAATACTGAGTCATGTGGCACTCCATACTTGTGTTTGTTGTGACATTTATTTGTTACAGAAAATATTAGCAGTTGGATAGATTTGACCTAATCAATGCTAATGTTTATTGAGAATTATATTCAACGTAATTCTCAAGCTAATATTGTGTAATTTAGCAGTAAAATATAAAAATGTTATTATCTAACTAACAAGAGAATGTAAATCATGGAAGCAATCAATATATTGAATAATGTGTTAAATTAGTCTAAAACTGAGTATCTGAGCATGAACTGTGAGTTCACATGAGCTGTGCTGGGAAATTTCCATTGCTAAATGTCAGGTGAGGACATCAAGGACACCTCCAAACAATGGGAGGCCTTATATATTTTAAAAAGGGCAGCTTCAGCAATATTCCACCATTAGATAATGAACAAGAAGGGCTACAAAATAATGGTGGCTAACCAATCAGGCATTACCAACAAGCATAGAAGGTCACAACTTTGCTACATTGTTAAAGATAAGAAGGTATAAAGCATAAGCCCTAACAAACATAGACCAGAGGCAGTAAATGTGGCGGCTGTCTTCTCGGCTTTGTTGCTCTGTGTAATAAAGTCTTCCTTTGGCATCTGAAACTCTGCTGTTTTGGGCTTCTCTGACTGCACTGACTGAGATCCAGACAAAAAGACCATCTCTGTGCCACGACACTAATCAAAACAATGTTGTGGGGTGTGTCTCAATCAGCTCCCTTGTTCATGTAACTGACCCCTGAAAAATCCCACTATGCAAAACTAAAACTAGGGAGCGTCGGCGCTCACTATGCTCTCTTACCGGAAATGTTACATTTCTGAAACGTGAAACATAAACCACAGGTGCCAACTTGATAAATATAATGACACGTGATAGAAGATTTGAAAAGACAGAATTTTTTAGTATATTTCAACAAAAACACACATTACTAGATAGATCATGAGCACATCTAATTATCATTTATAATTAATATTCGGCTGAAATCTTGTAAGAACACAGAACAATGCGTTTAAAGAGAATAAAAAATAATATAAAAATTTGGTCCTGCCTCTTGTTTATTAATTCCAGTGATGACGTTCTACTGTGTTGTCCATTGACGCTGTACGTAATCATGTCACTGGAATTCGAGTGATCACTGTCCCAACGTGCAGTGAGCCAGGGAACTTACCAGTGACCGAATTTGTGTACACGATCTACTGATTCTTGAGCTAGGGAGCTGATTGAGATGCACCCATGATCTATGTTGTCAAAAGAGCTAATAGCGCTAGAAGAAAAATGTGCTCATGATTGGATGCCAAAAGAAAGTCGTGCATCAATTCAGTAAATTGTTGCTTGAATCCTAACTGAAACTGTTAAAGTACCATTGCATAGTGAAGAGGACTCTCTGTCTAATATTTTAAACATGAGTGGCAGATTCAGGACTAGTCTGTAATAACCCAGTTTTGTTGCTTAATGTTGTGTTTGATGTTTTAACACTTTTACCTTGGTCTTGATGTTTTTTGCTTTAAGCTATTAAATTGCTGTTAACTTGTATTTGTCTTTTTTCACTTTAGATCTGATGGTACCGAAAGAGAATCAAGAACTGGAAGAAATAGAAGAGAGATCAATATGAGAGACATGATTTCATAGCTGTAGAAAAATCATACAGATGAAACAAACAAGACCAAAACTAAGTTACTTCACCTGCCATCAATGTGGACAGTTTCAATCAAAAACATAACCTTAAAATCCTCATGAGATTTCACACTGGAAAGAAGCCTTTCACATGTGATCAGTGTGGAAAGTGTTTCAAACAAAGTAACCCTTAAGTCCCACACAAAGAGAAAATACTCAACATGAGTTCACACTTGAGAGAATCCTTTCACGTGTCTTCAGTGTGAGAAGAGTTTCACATATAAAAGACACCTGAAACTTCATTTTCAAACACACTGAGGAAAGAAATTGCAGTGCTCTGAGAGTGGAAAGAGGATTAAAAAGAGGAGCAATTACAAAAAATCATCCATGCATTCACTCTGGAGGAAGGCAGTTTAATTGTGATTAGTGTAATAAAAAATGTATTTTGCCATCACACTTGAGGCCAATTCACACAGCGCCGACAGCCAGAATACAGTACGCCACTTCTTAGACAAACTGCATGTTCAGTCAGTGAAAATGAGCTCCAACAGACACTGAACACAATGATCAGACAAAACCCAACAAAGTGTCTGTTGCTGTCTGTCGGTGCAGTGTGAATTGGGCTATACACCTGAAAATTCATGCAGATGTGAGACGACATATGTGTTCTTTCTGTGGAAAAAGATTTAAATGGATCCGCAGTTTAAAATGGCACCAGAAAAAAATGTATGTATGTGAAATCAAGGCTATGTTCACACCAAAGCTGAATGTGGCCCAAATCTGATTGTCCACCTTCATAACCAATTGCTTTTTTTTGCATTTGCATATTTTGACTTTTATGGCTTATTTTTTATCTTATATATATGAACTCGTGGCTGCACCTGACCATCTGCTTTGCTATAGTTTAGCTGTTGTCAAACTTTTTTTGTCCCAAGACACCTTTGTGATTGTGAAATTATTTTTTTGAAACTTTGCAACTTTCTACATTTTCAAATCCTGAAAGCTTAAATCTAAAAAAAAAAAGCATAATTAAACTTAATTGATTTCTGGCTTTCTGAGATAATGTTGCAGTGTAAATGAAATTTTATAAATAAAAGGACATAAGTAAAATAAATGTTGAACTGCAGTAACTGATTCATCTTTAGTGAAAGCACAAGTATGTTGTCAAGTGGAGTCACAAGACTCATTAAATCAGTTGGTGTCAGTTACAGCGTATAATGTATACGCTTTATAAAATACAGATTGTGTCAAAGCAGCTTGACAGTTTTAAACAGGAAAATAATGCAAGAGGACAATAGTAAACACTCAGTTTTTTTAATAAAAGTCAGTTCATTGTTGATTCAGTGAAGTCATTGTCCAGCTCAGTTCAGTTCTTTCAAATAGTGTCTGTGCTATCAAGTTGACAGATTTCACATCAGTGACAGAAATGGAGAAAAAAGAAATTAAGAGAAGGGGGTTGGGTGGAGGGGTTCTCCTCTGGCCAGAAGAAACCAGCATGCAGTGGTTTAATTCCAGGCTGCAACACAGGTCCGATTGAGCAGAGGACTCGTCTAGTACTTGTAGTCTTTACTGAGGAATTGTGCCGATGGCCGACGAGGTCTTCGCAATGGATCTGTCTCTGGGGCTCACCTAGTTGACATGAGCTCTGCTGACATTCAGGGCTGTAGAGGTTGTCTCTAGGTGCTGATACACCATCTGATCTGGATACGGACCAGATCCAGTGGCTACGGTGACCTCAGAATAAGAATAAAAGAGACTAATATTAGCGTAGATGCCGCTCTTCTAAAGATGTAATAAGTACATCGGGTGTTTTGGGAAGTGTTCCCGGTTCTGGTTGACCTAATTAATTCAGCCCAACAATCCTTTAACAGATGTGAATTACAGCGGTTGATCCAGAGTTTGTGATTTAACTCTGGTGTGTGTGCACCTGAAACTGTGACGTGCAGCAGAAAAAAAAAGTCACACGGAACATGGAGGGCGTAAGTCTGATTCATTCATACTCTCGAGAGACAATGCAATTCACTAACATCTCTGCTGATGATGTTATTTACATTTACAAGGGAGAAATAAACACTGCTGCAGCAAAAGTTTGAGAAGGCAGCAGAAAGAAAATTCACTGTAGATGAATCAGCTGAATTTAATCATTTATAGTTTCACAAAGAGCTCAAAAGAAAACAAGTTTAGCCATTCTAAAAGCTTTATTGAAAAAAAAAAAACTTATGAATAGATTTAAATAATTTACATGCCAAATTTAATAATTGCCAGTTCTTATAATAATTATTTGAATGTTTTATTAATAATTAAAATGTATATAATATGAATGTATTAAATAACTAGCAGTAAAAGGAAATTTTGTGTCTAAATTTCTTTGACTGTAAACTGATTTAATTTGAAGCAATAGACATGGGGGAGTGGCTTTATTGCATCAGATATATGTCATTTTCCTCACAGCTGATTGGTCCGGTTTAGGTTTGCGATCTCTAAACCAAAATAAAACCTGGGGTCTGCTCTTCATACATGGATTACTCAACTTAATTTTATTGTAGGCGATTTGATATGATCTAGGATTGTCAAGTTCTTCAAAGCTCATCCCAGAATTTCTGTCACAGCAACACATCCAATTAGATTAAACTTCCTCAGTAGCAGGCTTATTTCACGTAAACAGGATTAGATTGCATCTTTTTAAGTGAAGGTGATACTGAAAGTCTGTCCCAGCCACTGCTACTTTCTTACAAGAGTACATTATTAAACCTTAAAAAATAATAATGAAAAAAAATCATTATACATTTATTTTGAAAACAATTAAAATGTTGTGTAATCTATAGATAATAATAGACAGCAAAATTTACTCATTAAGATTTATTCTGTAAGGAATAATTATCTCAGTTTTATTGCAGTCATAGACACATTACGTACAGTTTGTCTGAGCTGTGCATTAATTTGAGGGGTGAGCTTTTATACATTGCAGGAGATGCAGACTCGCTTCTCAAATCTCAAAATGCTTTTATAATGCACAATTAATTTAAACAGTCAGTGATTTCTTAAAACGGATCTTATGGATTTAAAAAAAGCTTTAAAATGAATGCTGCCACATGTAACAAATCTGCTTCAAAATTAAATTAATTGCTAATTACAATATTCAATGTATAAAGTTCAATGTTATTGTAAAAAATAGTTTAAAATGTTAACTTTTTCAGCTTTTATGTAAGAGAGTATACCCACATTCAAGTGGTTATTTAACACAGTTCTGCCATTATCTTAAAAGACTTTTTCTTTTAAGATAATGGTAATGACAAACTAAAAATTTAGACTGATTAAAAGAACTAGGTTCATGCTTTTCTCTTCAAAATGTATAGAGTAACCAGTGAGTACATAAAGCAGTTATTGTGTAAATACATAACCTTATATATTCAGCATGATTCTACCATATTAATTTCATTCAACATTTAGTAATGCATTATTAAAATCAAAAGTTGTACTTGTTAACATTAGTTAATTCACTGTAAATTAACATTAACAATGAATAACTCTATTTTCATTAACAGTAACAAAGATTAATTAATACTGTAATAAAAGTATTGTTCATTCATGTTAATTAATGCATTAACTAATGGAACCTTATTGTAAAGTGTTACTGAATTATGTTTGATTAGATCCTGAATTTCGGTACATGATTGCGAATATATTGCTTAGTTTGCATAGTTTTACTTATTCCCTAAGCTTTCAAGTTTAAAATTAGGGAAATTCCTGCACACATTTATTTAATATACCAAGTAGGTTAGATGAGTAAATAAATCTACACAGACTGTCAGTTCAATTTGAACACTGAGTGAGTGATTCAGCTGTACCATGTCTTCTCTCTTTCACTCTCTCAAAACAGTTCACATCTTGTCTACACTAAGAGCTGCTGTACGCTGCGACACAAGACGTTTGCTCACGTTTCGGTACAGTTGACAGAACTAATCGGGTCACTGTTGGATCGTCACAAAAATGTATAATTTGCACATCTTTTTAAAGACTTTTTTTTAAGCCATTCGGTACTTGTGTGCTCCAAAGGTGGTTTTCTGTGTGCTCTCAGTCGCAGCCACGCTTCCCAAGTATCATGTTGGAGTATTTTTTTTAAGTTTAAGTGGCCAAATACACACAAAATGACGTCAAAATAACCGTCCTGGCAAGTATCCTCGTAAACACAGTTGGTTTTGAATGTAAACAGTTGGGAAAGGAAACGCATATGTATCAGTATTGGATCTGTGCGTTGTGTCTTGTGACAGCAGCCTAAGGCTGCGTTTAGACTTGGCGTTAACATGCGATCACCATGATGAAGCAGATCGGATCATCAATCAATCAGGACATGGCGCATTTACACTTGGCAACATCAACTGACTTCCCTATCTGGATAAACAATCGGATCTTTCTTTCCCGTGCAATATTTAAATAAATCTGCAGAGGATGGCCTGGTGCAAAGTTGACCCAACATTACTGGTCCATCCGTTGGGCCAACCAAAGTCCCTGAATGATGTCCGATTGCTACAAAAAATTATTTGCTATTGCATTGTACAAGTTGGACAGCTGCGCTGAATACAGATTTGTTGGAGAGACATTCAGTGTAAGCAAAACCACCATTCGCCGCTGTGCCTACGCCATATGCAGGGCCATACAGTATGGTTTAAGATGGTTAACCAATTTGTAAAATTACCCATCTTGCCTGAGGCGCAGGCAAATTAACGGCACACCTTGTACCACAGGTGAACGGTGCGCTAGATGGGAGCCATATCCCGATAATTCCCTATACTGTATCAGATGGGTATCGGGACTACCAGAAAGGGTGGCCTTCCATAGTCCTACAAGCACCTGTGGATGATCAGTATTAAATTAGAGAATACATCGCTGTAGAAGTACCGACCCAGTGTTTACAAAGTGAACATGCAAAGAAGGTCAACGCCATATACAAAAAAGGTAAAACAGCGATGTAGGACAATTTTGAAGTTGGAGGAGAAAATGAGATGGGAGTTTTTCGACCTACCCTAACTGTCTTGAACCGGAGTGCACAGAGTACGCATGTGCATCGCAGAGCTAGACAAGATGAGCATTTGAGGTTAAAAAGTGTCAGGGTTCTGTCACTTCGGTCTAGTCATGGTTTTATGACAGAGCCCTGACACTCCCGTCATGTCCTGTTTTTATGTGAGCGCGCGGCTTCGAGCGTGCTCGAGCCGTGCGCTCTCTCGTCTGTGTGCCTTGTTTCGTGTTGGAGCGTGGTGTTCTGATCCCGGCACTCATGTCTTGAGTTTCGGTTTCGTGACAGGGTTCGGACACTTGCTGTCCATGTTCTGTCTTGTTGTGTGAGCGTGCGGTCTCGAGTTCGCTCGGCCGTGCGCTCTTCTGTCCACGTGTGTTGTTTTGTGTTGTTGCACGCAGTTCCGTGTTTTTATCGGCTGCGTGCCTTCATGTTATGTCTTGTGCTGTGTGGCACGCAGCTTGTTTTTCATTGCCTGCGTGCTTTCATGTTGTCATGTCTTGTGTGAACACGTGGCTTATGAGTATTCTCATTAGCTGCGTGTTCGTGTCTTGTTTTGCACATGGCTGGTGATTTGTTTTGCTGGCCATGTGCTTGTGTTTTTGTTTTGTGTGAGCACATGGCTTTTGTCTTTGTTTTCTGTGTGCCATGTGCTCTCATGTCAATTGTCTTGACCCCACCCATCTTGTTACCTGATTATTGGTTAATTTGCCCCACTTGTGTTTCCTTCGTTTCCCTCCTCATTTACTCCCTTTATAATCTCCTTGTGTTTGCAGTCCTGTGCCACTTCGTCGTCGAATGTTGTCTGTCCCTGCCCTGCCAAGCCTGGTTGCCAGTTGTCCTGTTTTTCCCCTATGGGGTAGTTTTAGTTTTGTTTTGTTTATTTTATTACTAATAAAAAGCTCATTCTCCTGCACCACTGAGTCCTTGCCTCATCCCTCTACCCAAACCCTGACAAAAAAGAATAGAAATTTGTTTTTTTGTAGAAAATAACCAATTGTTTCGGTAGATAAGACCCTTATTCCTTGGCTGGTATCGTTTGGAGCCCTTTGAAGCTGCACTGAAACTGCATTTTTAACCTTAATCCATTGAGCACCATTGAAGTCCACTATATGGAGAGAATATTGGAATGTTTTCCTCAAAAAACTAAATTTCTTTGCTAATGAAGAAATAAAGACATGAATATCTTGGATGACATGGGGATGAGTAAATTATAAGGACATTTTTATTTTGGAAATGGAGTAATCCTTTAAAGACTGAAGAATAAAACTTCTTAGTTCCCCCCCAAAAAAATTAAAAATAAAATAAAATCACATCACATTCATGTTAATTTGCATATGTTTTCTGATTGAGAACTTCAATGGGAAAAACTGGCTCTGGAATTTCCAGCTAACACTTTGAATCTTGGGAGGAATAAGGTCAGTGCAATCCTCATTGGTCATTCTTGATCTGTATTTACTTTTGATAATGTTAAGAAGGGGCGGTTTCTTCATTAGGGTAAAAGGGCGACGCACCACAAAATGCGAAAGGGAGGGATTTTTTTCTTTCACATTCAACCACAGTGTTACGCTAGCTGTCACTGCTCTAAACTGTTTGTTGTGCCTCTGGATATATAGTCCAATCAGCGTCAAGTCATGTTCTCTGGACTACCGCCCTTTTTTGGGCGATTTCACTCTGGCCGAGAATCGCCCCAAGTGTTCTAATAGACTTCCATACAAAGTTTTTTTTTTCGAACTGCAGGCACTGCAATGCAATCTCTGTGTTCCATGAGGGCTAGCACTAACATGCTTTCATCATCATACGTAACCTTAACTTGTGTAACACAGGCTCAGGAACCATGCTGTTCAAGAATGTTTCTTTGAGTTGATCCTATCTTGGATGCAACAGCCGACTCGATTGCAAGTGCGATTTTGGAGAGGCTGAACAATCTTTTCACTGATGACAAAGGTAAACTCATCGCGCAAGCATACGATGGGGCCAGTGCGATGAGGGGAGAGCAGGCTGGTGTGCAGCAGAAGGTGCGCGAACATTATGAAAATGCCCATTATGTGCATTGCTATGCACACCAGCTCAATTTGATCATGCAGCAAGCTACTTCTCAAATTCCAGCAGTGAGATTTTTCTGGGTGGCATCACCAGCTTTTTTACGCCGTCACCAAAATGCACTATTCTCAACCAGATTTTTGCTGCCAAGAGCCTCATTCACAAGATGGAACTTCAATAGCAGAACCGTGAACACTGTATACGAGAACCTAGATGATCTCATCGAGTGTTTCAGATCTATTGTGACTACCAGCTCTTTTGATAGCACCACAGTGAGGGAGGCATCTGGCTTCCTGAGGATGCTGCAGGATGAAGACTTCCAGTTTTTTCTGCAACTGTTTCATCAAATAATGCCCCACATTGACATGATGTACCAGCATCTGCAGAAGAAGGACACTGATGCAGTCTTTATCAAAGAAGCCTTCCAGAACTTCACAATGTAAGTGCAGTCCAAAAGGTAAGATCATATAATATTATTCATACTTTCTAAATATAGAACCATTTTATAATGTATGCTATATGTTAACAAGATTTAGAAACTTAAAAGTGGGAAAATAAGGTTACACTTTATTTTAAGGTGTCCTTGTTGCAGTGTACTTATATCAACATTTGCCATGTTGATGCATGAGTAACAAGAACACCTTAAAATAAAGTGTTACCGAAAATAATTTAGTTTCACATGCAGTCTCCATGCATTCCTTTACTATTTCCCCATCTGTAAAGGGCTTGTTATCTTTTCCTAAATCTGCTGTATTCTCAGTGAACACTATATGCTCTTTGTTGGGCGGTGAGTGAGTGAGAGAGGACCCCATGTAGATTGCTTATACGTGCCCTTACCTCAGACTGCTGAGGGTAAGTTTCTTCAAAGTGTCTGTTTAGTTTCATTATGGCCTTTAATGTTTCCACTTTTGACAACCGCAACAGACTCTGAGCAACTGAGACACGCCGGCCTCATGCAGCTCAATGCATGAAGAATAAATGCGTATTTTTCCACCCATTCATCTTGGAAAACTCAGTTTTCAGCATCGACATCAACGCTGTTGTTTTTCACTGAAAGTTTCATCAGTCTACACGCCACCCTGCTGAAAAAAAAATCAATAGATACAATCACAAAATTTGTAATGGTTTTACTGGTTATACTGGGAATTGTACTGGTTTTAATTGGAAACTGTAATGGACTCTGTTGGTCTCTACTGGTACTTGGTCACCTTTTATTGGTGGGATGTTGAATATGTCCCAAAACACACTACAGAAAACTCTTTCAATGGTTTTAATGGTTAAAAGTTGATGGTTTGTAATGTTTGTAATGGTATTTTAGTGAAAACCAGAATTTCTGTGATGGTTTCTATTGTTCTTTTCAGTAGGGCACTCTGTGCTCTCTTCACGGCACACACATCTGAACACAGAAAAAGTGACCATAGTAATCAGAAGCAACCCATAGCGCTGTAGGACCCAAAAGGATCTACTGAGCTGACCTTGATGTGCACTGGTATAAATTTGATTTTATTAGAATACAGCATTTGTCACTTATTTATTTCAATATGTCAAAAGGCTTCGCGGTCCGGATAGACGCGTCTTGCAGTCCGGATTCGGACCGGAGTCTGCCAGTTGGTGACCCCTGTCCTAAGGTACTGTTCGGGGAACATGCCTACAAAAGGTACAGTATAACTTTAGTTAAGGTATACCTTTAGAGTCTTTATACACAGTAATGAGTAGTGCAGTTTTGATTTAATTCTTTTCAACATTTGCCATAATTTATGACACAGCCTTTCCCCCTCAGAGGCTCTGTTCTTTATTTTGAAACACTGTATTGTATGTTCAGATATTCTAGTGTAGTAGCCTGAGAGTTCTGTGTGCATGTTCTCCCTGTGTCAGCATGGGTTTACTCCAGGTATTCTGGATTCCTCCCACAGCCCAAAGGCATGCAGTTAAGGTGAACTGAAGATTCTAAATTGTCCCTCCCCCAACTTGTGTGTAAAACAGAGTTGTGTATGGATTAACTAGTTCTCGCCATGAATATAGCCCTAGATGCTGGAATGGCGTTAAGAAGAAAATAAATTATATTCTATAATTATATGTAATGGGATTGTTGTTTTATAAAAACAATCCCATTACAAATTCCCATTAAAGTCTTGAAACATTAGGACTAGATGTTTTTAAAAAAGTATAGTTCTTTGGAATGTATTTCCATCTATTCCTGAGTTCATTTTCTCATTCATTCACAACATTCTGAACCTTGGATATGTCACAGGGAATCCGCTCTATGCACAACTTACTTCCCCGTTCCATTAAACATAGTACATCGCATCCGGTTTTGTACGCTCTACATGTAACCAGTGTAGTCTGCGTTGTGATTTTATCCAATAATCAGACGGACATCAAATGACGGTTCGACTCTTCTTTAATCTGATAAGAAATAAACAGCGTTTATAGACTGTGTCAATTAGCCCTTTTTCGTTTCTCTCCCATGCAGAGACAGTTCAGAAAGGGGCAGAGAGAAAGAAAACATTTAAGCAATGAAATTAAACATTTGTAATGAATCAGCATACTCGATAAGACATAAACAGCGTTTATAGACTGTCAATTCGCCCTTTTTAGTTTCTAAAAGATGAATGTGAAGTGCAATGAAATTAGCATGTGCTTCGAGTTCACATTGGACAGAAAAGTGATCAAACTTGATGAAAATACAAAAATAATCAAATACACATGACAAATAGTGTAGCATATGTGATTCAGATGACAAATTAAAGTAAAAAAAGCAATTTAAAAAGAAAAAGATGTAATTAGATTAATCAGAGCTCATTAGAAGCCCACCTCTCCCATGCAGAGGCAGTTCAGAAAGGGGGGTGCAAAGACAGGAAATTAAGATCAACATTGCAGTCACAAATTTAAAGGGGAAGGTGCACACACATAGACATGCATATCAGGTACACATTTAAACATTTTTGTGTAATTCTATATATGAACATAATACTTTCTATACCTGTTACATACGCTAACATGGCGCTGTTTTAAACGTGAAGCCTTCAGGAGCTTCCAAAGATGTGAATAACCGATGTCCATCGGATATGTTCGTTAACTTCTAAAACTTCAGCAAACGTATGTTTTTCAAAAGGTTACACATGAATTGTGCTGTATATAATACAGTGAACAAATTTAAATGTTTCATTGAATGATTTAGATTAAAATGTATGTTTTTCATGTAGCTCTCTATATCACCGCACTCTCCCCACTACCGGATCGTCTGGTCTACAGTTTGCATAGCCTTACTAAGCCTGAAATTGAAACTTGGAAATTGTTGACGCTCCACTCTGCTCACGTACTCTGCTGGACACCGCCACACAAATGTGGCTTTTTGTTAATGATTGTCCTACTACAGGATTTATCGCAAAGTAACAGCTCACTACCAGTTAAAAAAGACACTGTAACAGTATGTCACAGGCAATTCTAGCTGCATTTTTCATCAATGAATTTCTTAAATTATCCTTTGACTATGATCTGGCCCGCCATCTAGTGGCGAAATTTTTTTTTGGCCCGATGCCAAACTTAGTTGCTGACCCCTGCGCAATGCCATCCTGTTAGGATGTAAACATGCCGATGCTAATCATAACACCGCGGCCACTGAAGGAGTTTCTCAGCGCGGATTTCCCTCGATATCCGGGGCTTTCAGACTCCTTGTGGGGAAAAATCGATGGTACGCCATGTGGTTTATGCTTATATCGATCTCCACCTGTAAGCTCTTTCAGTAGCTGTGGTCATCATATCAGTATTTTATTTTCCAAGTTGTGTTGTGGTAAAAATAGCAGCAGGTAGTGCTAGTAGCTCACGAAGTACAACTATTTTACGTCATCAGAATAATGGCGCCCCCCCATAGACCAAAATATGTATAAAACGTGTGAATTGTTTTAAATAACATAAATCATTCATGAGTTTCCTACTACATATTTCAGTAAGAGACATCATTTAGGTTATATTAAGCCATACAAGTCTTAATACCCAGGGATCCCTTTAAGCGTCGTTGCCCACCTTGAATGACATCCGTGGAAATGAAATGTCTACTGTAGACTGCTGTGTTCCTCTTAATTACCAAATTCTCGCGTCTCAAACTGCTTTTCCATCCAGTCAAATTTTGCTTTCCTTTTGCTTTTTTGTGCTACCCTCGGGCTGGGTGACAGAGCAGATGACTGGTGGGAGAGAGGACATGGCTGGGGGGATGAGGGAGATGGCCGGTCACTGCTGTTGGCTTGAGGTCTCACAAACAGATGTGTTCAATGTTGAACTGGTTGAGGAGCTGCTTGCATCACTCCCATCCTCTGATTATGAAAGAAACAGCAAATAGTAGAGCCACCTAGAGCTGATCGAATAAACATTTAGCTGTCCAATGGTCATGCCTTAACTTTGCAAAATCTAGTATTTTTGACTTTCAGTCTGAGGTTTATTTCTTTTTTGGCTCATTTTAACTGTAAAAGAAAACTAATAATAATTCTGCACACCTGAATATAAGGAGTTTTTCATGTCCAGCCTTCCTGGACAATTATATATCACTTATAAATGATTCAATACAAAATTTAAATACAAAATACTAAAAAACTTCTATGCTGTTTATATAAGATATACATAGATAAAATAGATCATATTTAACATAAGGTATGGATATATGATATTTTACAATCAATATGCACAAGGCTTAATTAGCCTTGCCATATTTAGATTTTGTCAATTCTTCAATGCAAATTTACTGCAACTGCTGGTATGCAAATTGAAAATGATGTGGATAAAACGTTTTTTTTTTTTTTTTTAGTATTGCATTTAATTTTTAAAGTTGTGTTAATTTCTTAACTGTGTATTTATTATATGAATGATTAATATAACTCTGCATTTGTATAAATAAAGCTGTTCTATTATTTTCTATTACTTTTTGTTTTGCCCTTGCGGAAGGTTGTGAGGATTTGTTTAAAGTTTATATAACATAATGTTGAGTTTTATTATTTTTGTGAGTTGCACTCTATTCATAGATTGGGTTCTTTTATTATAGTTTTCACTTCTTAAACGTGAAAAGTTAATACAAATTGTATTTGACTGTCCTGATTTACAGAAGTGAATAAATGCCATTAAATGATAATAAGGTATCTCTGTTTATTGCTGATTTTAAAGCTTACTGAGCTTTAAATGATTCCGATATCTACAATACACAATATAAGATTGGCCCCTCTGTATTAATTGTGGCCCCTCTTGTGCCCCCCAGTTGAAAAAAATCCAAGAATCACCCCTGCTGGTAGGGAGTTTGGTGTATTGGAGTGTGCTCAGACTTGAACATATTATGGATAGAAAACAATATTTCCATTTCATTTTGGTTAATGTTTTTTTTTTTAATGTTTTTGTTTATTATTATTATTTTACTATGGTTCTGTTGAAAAAATGTATGTTTTAATTGGCTTGTTATTGAATAACTGTTCACAACCCCTTGAATAAATGGTTTCTGCACTCAAACGTGACTGTTTTACCTTTTAGACAAAATATTACTTTTTTTTAATCTTTGTTTCCTGTATGTAAATATCTATGCACTATACCGGACTTTTATTTTGTGCCGACGGTCTGACGTCATAAGGCTGCGCTGCGCTCCTGTGATTCGACTGAAGGAAGGTTTGTGTTTTAAGCATTGATAGTGTTTAAATCGATATAGAGAATTCAGTCTATTGAATGAAATATTATTGAATGTAATGTTGTGACGCTTTATCTAACGTTAATGCACGTTATTTTTTTGTGACTAAAGCGCATCCACTCATGAGTAACAGAAACGATGCGTCTCATTTCGCTCCCTATATCGTGAATGCGTTTATCATAAACATAAGTCCGGTCACTGGCGAGTAGTCATAAGATGAATTGCTTTGCAAAATGATTCAGTGATTCGAATCACCGCAGGCTGACGACACATGCAACGAGAACAACAAACACCTAGAGCTAATTACAACTTTAGTGTCTAATTGGTTAAATGTGATCTACAAATCATTAAATGCCTAAAAATTATGGAATTTCAATATAAATTGTGTTGTTTAATTAATTTGTAGTGCTAGTTTTGAGCGTTGTTGTTTGTAAAAAGTCCATTAACGCTGACTACTGAACTAGGGAGCTGATTGAGATGCACGGATGTAGAATTTAGTATTTATTTTTCTTTCTGATAATTATTCTCATCTTAAACATGACAGTGTCCAAACACAGAGAAACTGGCGAAGCAGCTGAGATCCACGTAACACACTATTATAAAGATGGCGTTTATTAAAGTGGAGAGTGAAGACCTGAAGATTGAAAAAGTATTCAGCGTGAAACAAGAAGATACTGAGGACCAAACAAAGATGGCGCTTATTAAAGTGGAGCATGAAGACATGACGATTGAAGAAACATTCAGAGTCAAACATGAAGATAATGAGGACCAAACAAAGATGGCACTTATTAAAATGGAGAGTGAAGACATGATGATTGAAGAAGTATTCAGCGTGAAACAAGATGATACTGAGGACCAAACAAAAATGGTGTTTATTAAAGAGGAGAGTGACGACTTGAGGATTGAAGAAACATTCAGAGTCAAACAAGAAGATACTGAGGACCAGACAGGTTGGTTTTCAATCTCAAAGCTGAACTCAGTCATTTGATTCTTATTAAAATGTCCAGCTCTGTCTACAGAAATTAATGATATTTTTAAAGGATGTCACATGAGTGCCACAATTAAAGTGGTTTTATTTGACATGGAGGGGGGTCGTCTCATGTGGACAGACATTTTGAGATCACATGACTGGACAAATACTAATGCTGCCTTCAACCTGAGATCCTACTTCCACACTGGACATCAGTTATGGCACGTCACGCAATTAATTAGAATAAAAAAAAAAATACATAAGTAGCCTAAGCAAACAATTATTTTGTGTAACATTAAACTCAGTATCTACTTCTGAAATGAAAACCATTAATTATCAATTATAGAACAGTATGTATCAAAAACAATATTTTGCAAAAGGCAATGTAAGTGATTGACTTTATATTTTTCAAGTTACTGCTGCTGTCTACATTTGGGCATCATTAAAAGAGCTTTGATGAGGCAAAAAATAACAGCCAGCAGGCACTAATTTTATAACAAACTGCAACTAAATATATTATTTAATTTGAATGTTTGTGACTCAAATGGTTCACTAAAGAAAACATCTGTTGTGGCTTTCACATCTTCTCGAAGTAACAAATGCTTTTCATTCAATATCTTGTATAAATGGTAACTGATAACTGAGGCTTCTGTTTCAGGGTGCTTATATAGAGTGGGGGAACTATGACGTCACTTTGTAGGCGGATCGGCTGTTAGCATGAAACTGGTTCCCTCGACAAAAAGCCAATAGGATTTTTCCATAGGCTTTTGGATTATCGCAAAAAATAAGCTCTGTGTTCGATCATATTTCTTGAAACTTACACGTTTTGTTCATCAAGATAATCTTCACAACATAATATAACCTTGACGAATTTTGAAGCCTAAATAAAAGCGCCAGAACTGAAAAGCTAAACTTAGGCTATAAACGAACTATAGCACCACGGTCGCTCGCCTTCAAAGTCACCACCACCGCGCTCCCAACAACTGTTTCAAACTTATTTTTAACTGTTCAGTGAACTGTATTTACTACTTGTATGAATTTTAATCCACGCTACATGAACCTTTTCATATAAACTGGAATAAATACAAAATCATGATTGTGCTGTAACTGATGTGTTTTATGTCGTAGAATTAAACGTGAAAGTATCTTGAGCTTGTGTGAACCACGGACCTTATTTAAGGGATTTAACCAAAATCCCATTCAAAATGTTTTTCACCCATGTTTTTTTATTTTTTATTTTTATACAAAATAATTATTTGTGATCAAACGTTAATTGGCGGGCCTCCAGTTGAAGACTCTTGTCCTAAAGAAAGTTGATCGTTAGCAGTATGGTGAAGCACAACAGTTCTCAACTTGGCCCTTAAGCCCTAAACACACTGCACAATTTTCGGCTGTCCCACACGAAAGATTGGCATCGTGAAACAATCGTGGCGATTTCTGTGATCATTGCTCATAATCGGTGGTCCTTTGTCACGGTCTTGCGACCAAAGATAGCCTACGATACAGAATGATCGATACAGAATGATCATTGCACAGTGTGTTTGCTGGTACGATCCACGTTTGCTGACCAACCAATAAAAATGCAACATGAAATCAACGCAACATGGCGCTAAAACATAAAACTGCTTATCTCAAGCTCTTATCCCTTCCTCTTTCACCGCTTCCACTTTTTTCAGCACACATAAAAAATACAACTGCTAAAGTGTGATTTTTATCATGCTCTTTTTGTTTATCACTAGCGCATGCTAATGATGTTTTATTCTTCTATAGAAACATGCGTCGTATCGTACAAGTCAACAGGTGTCATCATCGTACAGTCTACACACGTCGTAGCCAAGTTTATTAGATCCATATCACACGGTGTGACATGCAGTGATCTTATAAGATTGCTAAAATCGTGCAGTGTGTTTTGGGCTTTAAAGTCCCCTTTCTTGCAGAGTTTAGCTCCAGCCTTGATAAAAACTCACCTGCCTTTAGCTTTCTAGTAATAAAGAAGACCTTGATTAGCATGTACAAGTGTGTTTGATTAGGGTTGGAGCTAAACTCTGTAGAAATGGGGGTTTTGAGGGCCAGAGATGAGAACTTCAGAAACTTCCGGCTGGTGTATTGGGGCAAGTTGGAGTTAAACTCTGTAGGACAACGGCCCTCCAGAGCAGGTTTGCACACCCCTGGTATAGGGTCTAGCATACGTGGTGTTGGTTTTCATGTATTATATCTAAATGTTTTGATGTCTTATTTTGTACCATTAAACTGAGATTTTATTCGTTTGTTTTTTTCACCTTAGACCTAAAGGCACTGAAAGAGGAGAAAGAAGTTCTCAATGGGACTGAAAAAGATCAATATGAGAATCTTCAAATGACAGGAACTAGAAGTTTCGCTCAACGGGGAACCCCTAAAGATCAATCTGGAGAGAGTTTCTCTCATAAAGTGAGTCTTGAGAGGCACATAAATATTCACACTGGAGAAAAGCCTTTCATATGCCTTCAGTGTGGAAAATGTTTCACTCTAAAAGAAAACTTCAAGAGGCATGTGAGATCTCACACTGAAGAGAAGCCTTACGCATGCCAACAGTGTGGTGTGAGTTTTGCTCAACATGGACACCTTGAAATCCACATGAAATTTCACACTGGGGAGAGCCCTTTTACTTGCCAACATTGTGGAAAATGTTTCGCTTGTAAATCAATTCTTGAGAGTCACTTAAAGATTCACACTGGAGTAAAGCGTTTTGCATGCCCTCAGTGTGGAAAATGTTTCAATCAACGAGGAAACCTTAAAGTCCACATTAGAATACACACTAGAAAGAGTGCCTTCATCTGCCAACAGTGTGGAAAGAGTTTCACTCATATAGGAAGTCTTAACGGACACATGAGAACTCACACTGGAGAAAAACCTTTCACATGCCAACAGTGTGGAGACAGTTTTGCTCACAATGGAAACCTTAAACTCCACATGAGGATCCACACTGGAGAAAAGCCTTACAGTTTGTAATAAGTTAAACTCAGTTATCTGCATACAGTGTAGAAATATTTCAACATTTGAAATGTTTCAGCACTTCTACATTTAAAGCTGCAGCATACAACTTTTTTTGCTGAATTGACCTCGTTTTAAATTGATGAATCTCAGACTGTTATTGACCTGAACTGACTTAAACTAAATAATGACAATATTGTATTTTAGAGCTGCTTTACAACAGAATCTGAATTGTCTTCATAGAGATTCCATGTTAATTCAGTTATTTTATTATTTATCTCTGTGAAGCTGCTTTGATGCAATCCATATTTTATAAAGTTCTATAGAATAAAGGTGACTTGACACAAGAGTTCACACTGGAGAGAAATTATTTCACCATCCCTCAAGATCGTGATTTACTCAAGTTCTTTTCATTCTTCTCTTAGGGGTAAAGAGAAGTTGAAAATACCTGAGCAGTCCACACATTTTGCTGGGAGTTGCATTTAGATGAATATGTAATTATTTGTTGCATATTTTCTTTTCACCAACTACAAATATATGAATAAATGTGTGCATCATTCGGAGTGCAAACAGTAAAAGATTTTGAGGCAGGCGCGACGCGCTCTCTATTATGGATTAAAAGAAAGGAATAAAATGTACGGTAATAAGTGTAGAATTGCACTGTCTGTACGTTCACACAGGCATGAATTGATTGGCAGCTGCCTTTAGGGCTCTGGCCTTCACCGATTACCTCCATTGTTCAAATCATTCTGCACGGTCGTCTGTGAGTGACATCACCTCCCAGTACACACACGCCCCCTAGTATAGTCCCGCCCCTCACATTTATTGACAGCTTTCCATGTAGACATCGGAAATTCAAATGCAAAAGGAATTGCGATTCCATTTGAGTTTTGGTTGGTTACATGCGTGACGCAGAGAGAGTGAAATAGCAGACATGGTAATTAATATTGCTTTTTAAATATGACAGGCTCATAACTTGTAAGACATGGGAAATACAGTTGCAAATTGACTTTGCTTTTTCATTTGAAATTTGACAGTCACTGTGCGCAAAAAATGCAAACGTTAATGCAAAATTTGCAATTGCATTTGGATTGTCACAATATGGAAAACGCAATTGAAAATACAATTTGCAATTCTTTTTGAAAATTGGCTGGAATATCGTTCCATACCAAAGAATTCAGGCCGTCATATAAGCCAGAGGAGGAGTAACAAAGTACTAACTGTGTTTTGGTGGATGATTCCATATTTTTTTCCTCAACGTTGAATTATTTCATAATTTTCATGAAATTTAAATTATTACTACTTGACTTGATATGGAAAACAAATTTTCATTAATTAAAAGAGTTTAATATCATTTGTTTGAGGTATGTTTCACAACCAGAATGTTGAATTATTAAACAAAAATTGTTTTGTTTGACATCTGTGGTTCATTTATTTTTTATGGAGTAAAAAATCTGTGTAAACAACATCTAAGTGTGGTGATTCCATAATTTTTGCCAAGGGTTGTAATTGTTAACTAACCATTTAACAGGTGATATAATAATGTATCATTACTGCTAAGCTAAAAATTGGAAAATTCAGCATTTAAAGCACGCCATAAGGTACGGCTGGGTGATATTGCCTAAAAAATCATGTCTGTATTTTTGGGCTGAAAGGCGATATACGGTATATCTCTGTATTATTATTATTATTATTTTTTTTTTTTTGCTATTTGATTAAAAAAAATGTTATTTCACATCCTGCCCATTAATGTCCTACAAACAATGTTCATATTGAAGGCTATGAAAACATAGTGAATGTAACCATGTCATCTACGCCAGAGATCTTCAACCCTGCTCTTGGAGAGCTACCTTCCTGCAGACTTCAGTTCCAACCAGACTTTCAATTTCCAGCTTTAAAACACACCTGTCTGTCATTATCAAGCAACCCTGAACGCTTTTATTAGCAGGTTCAAGTGTATTTGTTTGGGGTTTGAGCTGAAATCTGCAGCATGTTAGCTCTCCAGGAGCAGGTTTGAAGACCCCTGGTCTATGCTATATGTGACCCTGGACCACAAAACCAGTCTTAAGTCACTGGGGTATATTTGTAGCAATAGCCAAAAATACATTGTGGGTCAAAATTATCGATTTTTTTTTATGCCAAAAATCATTAGGATATTAAGTAAAAATCATGTTCCATGAAGATATTTTGTAATTTTCCTACCATAAATATATTAAAACTTAATTTTTGATTAGTAATATGCATTGCTAAGAACTTCATTTGGACAACTTTAAAGGCAATTTTCCCAGTATTTAGATTTTTTTGCACCCTCAGATTCCAGATTTTCAAATAGTTGTATCTCAGCCAAATATTGTCCGATCCTAAACCATACATCAATGGAAAGCTTATTCAGTTTCAGGGGCTTGTTCCATAAAAGACGCTAAGAAAAGCGGGGATTAAAGTCCAAAACCTGACTTGAAATAACCTAACAAATCAATCGGGACTAAAGCGGTTTCATAAACGACAATTCAAGTTAACGCAATCTGACTAATTCGATCCAGGTTCAGTGAGTCAGGATAATGTGACGTACACGCTTATTCTGAAGCAGCCCTTAATATCGATCATGGATCAAATCGATCCACCATAGCAAACAGCGAATATTTGTGCTGTTTAATGCATTTGAAACATTGTGTTTTCCTCAGTGCATAACTGACACGTCACAGGTATATTTTTCATCTGTAAATGTTAGAAAGTCATGCAAATATATCCATTTTGCTGTCAGGAGTGGGCGAGGCTGGAGCAGAATAGAATAATAGCGCAAGAATTCTGAATAAAATATACATTCTGCTAAAATATTTGTTGTTGGACTTTAAATGCGACTCATGTAGAATTATAATCCTACATATAAGTGTTATGATAGCAGTAACTGTAAATCAAATGTAAGCTGGCTAATACAGCCATACTAGCTCAAATGAGTTAAATGTGTGTTCCTCTTATCAGTTAAAATGTAGTCTGATTTCTATTATTTATTTTCATTTTTAATTCAGTGATTTTAACTTTTGATTTTGTGTTTTTAATGCTTTAAAGAGCAATTTTAGATTGTAATGTTTTAATAACCATAAAAGGTACAGCTGTCATAAAATCAGAGAGAAAGGCTGTATGGCTAGAAACTTCTGATCAACTGAATGTACAAATAGCAACTATGTTAAAATGTTTTCATATATCTTAAAAAAGGTCATTAGCCGACATTTTGGGCACAATACATTAAATACAGTTGGTTGTAGCCTGTTTTTTATTTATTTGATTATTTAAGGTGTATTTTCTGTATACTTTTATTTTTGGACTGATAATAAAGTCAACTGATTATATGTGAGAGTCAGTGGTAATATCGATGCGTTCCTATTGGTCCGTGTTAGAGGAGCTCAGCTTAGCCTGACAGTTAGCCTGCTCCTGACCAGGTTAGTTTGCCAGCATATGTTGCCACAGTGACTGAGCTTGAGCTATGGTAATTTTGCTTTCAGAAACCAAATCAAGTGAAAATAAGTCAGAATTACTGAAATAAGCCTGGCTTATTTGGTAAACTTGTTTTATGGAACAGGCCCCAGATGATGTTGTTACGTTCCATGTGTGTTTTGTTATTGCTTTTTCTTTCCTCCCTCTCTTGTCGCTACCAATCTGCTCTCCAGGTTGTCCATCTGCCCATTAGGTCTCTGCTGGTTGGAGGAGGCAGCTGCTAATCATCATTAAGGGCGTTGTCTCGGCAGCCAATCCGGTGTCGCCATGCTGGTTAAAGCTCCCGGCGTGATGAGCTCAGGAGCTCAGTGTGTGGGCTCAGGTGTTTTGATTCGGAACTTGTGTTTAGCATTTGTATTTGTTTTATGGTGAATGTGTGAACCTAATGCTTGTTGGTTTTGGTATGATTTAGATTCTGAGCAGAGCGCTTGATAAGAGTTTACTGTTCTCTTTTTGTACTGGGGAAATAGGGAACAGATTAGTGTATCGCGCAACTCAGGATACATACTGCCCGTAGCTAACAAGTGTAAGACACACTAGGTAAGAGGTGAGCGCCTCCTTTGTATTTCCTTCTTTGTTAGTAGTTAATGTAGTTTAGTTAAGGCGTCGTATACGCCGAAGACTTCGGGTTTGTTTCTACATTTTTCTTTGGTTAGTTAGATTAGAGGGTTATAGGAATTTAGTTAGGATTTATTTTTGGTTATCATTTCTTTTGTTGATTTGGCGCCACCTTTGTTCCTTTGTTTCCCCTTAGTTAATGTTTTCATCTTATTTTTGTTTTACAAACCATGCATTGTATATAGCTCACCCATTGTTAGTGGCTTCGGCTTTAGGACATTAAACCATTTAATTGGTATAGAAGTTTTGTGTGCTTGGTTCTTTCTATATCTTCACTCTTATCGCAATTATTAATAAACTAAATGTTGCGTTCCATACCCCTGGAACACTAAAGATCGTAACAGATGTATAAATCTCATTTTCGGAAAATTGACACTTAAGACTGGTTTTGTGGTCCAGGGTCACATATTGTTTTCTATCCCGTAATATGTTCAAGTCTGAGCACACTCCAATACACCAAACTCCCTACCAGTAGGGGCGATTCTTGGATTTTTTTTTCAACTGGGGGCACAAGAGGGGCCACAATTAATACAGAGGGGCCAATCTTATATTGTGTATTGTAGATATCGGAATCATTTAAAGCTCAGTAAGTTTTAAAATTAGCAATAAACAGAGATACCTTATTTAATGGCATTTATTCACTTCTGTAAATAAGGACTGTCAAATACAATTTGTATTAACTTTTCACGTTTAAGAAATGAAAAACTATAATAAAAGAATCCAATCTATGAATAGAGTGCAACTCACAAAAATAATAAAACTCAACATTAAGTTATATAAACTTTAAACAAATCCTCTCATCTTTACGCAAGGTCAAAACAAAAAGTAATAGAAAATAATAAATCTCAATTTTGAAAAATTGACACTTATGACTGGTTTTGTGGTCCAGGGTCACATATATTATGTGCAAAAAAGGGGGTCAAAGCTATAAGGATGGTTACTCTACAGTGGTTCAGGCTGTAGGATTGGCGAATGATTAAAGAAACGTTATCAGCACGATGGTATAAAACTGTACATTTTTTGTCTATAACCATCCACTGCCACTTATACCAACGATGGAAATTCACGAGTTCACACTTACATATAATTAGCTGGAGAATAGTAATGCGTATTTGGCGTGCTGTCCGGGGAAGGGCTCCGAGCTCGGGAATGGCCCGAACCCAGAGTACACCCCCCCCCCCACCCCCACCCCCACCCCCACCCCCCTGTATAAGTGTAGTTGGAACTCAAGTGTGGAGAAGGGGCGGTAGAGGGATGCTGAGGTATGTCAGCTGTATTTATATCTATGGTGTTGATTAACTTGAGTGCGCTCCTCTTGTGTTAATTAGGCTAAGTTTCTGATGCGCTCCTCCCAAACTTTGTTAATAAAACATCATTAAGTGCAGTTAGAATAGAAACGTGTGGGAGAGCATTGCTATTGTCAAGTCAAGTCAAGTCACCTTTATTTATATAGCGCTTTTAACAATACAGATTGTGTCAAAGCACTTAACAGTATCAAATTGGAGGATAGAGTGTCAGTAATGTATAATAAGAGTAAACACTCAATTTTCAGTTTCAGGCATTTCATTATTGAATTCAGAGATGTCATTGTCTAGCTCAGTTTAGTTTAAATAGTATCTGTGAAATCAAATTGATGATAATCGCTAGAAATTAAGTGTCCCCAACTGAGCAAGCCAGAGGCGACAGTGGCAAGGAACCAAAACTCCCTCTGTGACAGAATGGAGAAAAAAACCTTGGGAGAAACCAGGCTCAGTCGGGGGGCCAGTTCTCCTCTGGCCAGGATATTATTGTTTACTTATTGTTTTAATTAAAATTTTAAATGTATAAATGTATTATATTTCTATTTTTATATTGTTGCAATTTCTAACAATAATAGTATTATGTAGTTAGGTATTTTATTATATTTTTAGTTATTTTGTTATTTTTAGTTTTATTGTATTTTTAGTCGAGGTCTTCACTGGGGATATGTCCCCGGGGCTCATCCAGGTGTCCGGCCTCCGCCGACGATCAGGGCCGCAGACATCATCTCCCGGCGCCGATCCACCATCTGATCCGGACATGGACTGAGAATCAGAATAAGAAAGAAACAGACAAATATTAGCGTAGATGCCATTCTTCTTACAATGTAACGAGTACACCATGTGTTATGGGGAGTGTTCCCGGTTCCGGTTGATCTAATTAATGCAGCCTAACAATCCTTCAACGAATTTGAATAATAGAAGTGTAGTAGTGTGTTATGTGTAAGCCAGGTTAAAGAAATGTGGCTTTAATCTAGATTTAAACTGACAGAGTGCGTCTGCCTCCTGAACAGAGTCAGGTAGATTGTTCCAGAGTTTGGGTGCTAAATAGAAAAAGGATCTGCCGCCCGCAGTCGATTTTGATATTCTAGGTATTATCAAACGGACGGAGTTTTGAGAACGCAGCAGACGTGGAGGACTATAATATGATAGGAGCTTGCTCAAATACTGAGGAGCTAAGCCATTCTGGGCTTTATAAGTAATTAACAAGATTTTAAAATTTATCTGATGTTTGATAGGGAGCCAGCGCAGTGTTGACAGAACCGGGCTAATATGGTCATGCTTCCTGGTTCTAGTAAGGACTCTTGCTGCTGCATTTTGGACCAGCTGTAGTTTGTTGATCAAGCGTGCAGAACAACCACCCAATAAAGCATTACAATAGTCTACCTTGAGGTCATAAACGCATGAATTAGCATTTTCTGCATTTGACGTCGAGAGCATGGGTCGCAATTTAGATATGTTTTTGAGATGGAAAAATGCAGTTTTACAGATGCTAGAAACATGGCTTTCAAATGAAAGATTGCTATCAAACAGCACACCTAGGTTCCTAACTAATGAAGAAGAATTAACAGAGCTGCCGTCAAGTGTTAGATAGTGTTCTAGGTTATTACGTGTGGGGTTTTTAGGTCTGATAATTAACACCTCTGTTTTTTCAGAATTTAGCAGTAAGAAGTTACTTGTCATCCAGTTTTTTATACCGACTATGCATTCCGTTAGTTTCTCAATTTGGTGTGTTTCACCGGGCCGTGAAGAAATATAGAGCTGAGTATCATCAGCATAACAGTGAAAGCTAACACCATGTCTCCTGATAATATCTCCCAAGGGTAACATGTAAAGCGTGAAAAGTAATGGCCCTAGTACTGAGCCTTGAGGTACTCCATACTGCACTTGTGATCGATTGTGTGACTATATTGTATTGCAATAGGTAGAACTTCAGTGTTAAGGGGTTAATCACTTACCCCCATGTCGTTCCAAACCCGTAAAAGCTTTGTTCGTCTTCGGAACACAAATTAAGATATTTTTGATGCATTCTGACAGCTCTCTGACCCTCCCATAGATAGCAATGTAATTAATTACCACAATCAATGTAGCCTCGTAAAATTACGGTTGAACCCCTGATGTCACATGGATTATTCTACCAATCTCCTTGCTATATTTCTGGACTTGGGAACATTTCAGTTGTATTGCTGTCTATGGGAGGGGTCAGACAGCTCTCAGATTCCATCAAAAATAGCTTAATTTGTGTTCCGAAGATAAACGAAGGTCTTACGGGTTTGAAACGACATGAGAGTGAGTAATTAATGATAAATTGTCATTTTTGGGTGAACTAACCCTTTAAAAACAAATTGAGATGGGCTTGGCTTGATGAAATGGGGGAGGATGGCCACTCACTTCAATCCTGGTGTAAAAAAATTAAACTGCCAGGTGCGTAGTATGCCATAAAAAACGTAAAATATGGCAGTAACGGCAAAAAAGTGCTTCTGCGCCATCAATCCGAAGGCGCACACAAAGCTGCCGTTCGTTCTCATAAGCATACCTCCTCTGTGCCTGGTGCATCATCCACCACATTAGAGGTACGGGACAACGAAACAGCCATTTTTTGGTTGTTAAAAGAAAGGTGCGCTCATTCAAAACAGTTGTGTTCAATCCTTCGCTGGCTGTGCTGATTTAAATCTAGCAGGTCTGTTGTGTCTCGTGCCGCAAGTTCAATGACACAGGCAGTGACGATTTTCTCTGGCCAATCAGTGATCAGCAGAGTTTACACATCACGTTTTGGTAACGGTACGGTTCATTTGGAACCTCGGCCGAGGTGGTACTAAAAAAAGTACCAGGTACTGTACCCAGTGGAGACCCCCCCCAAAAGTGAGCCGTACTGAAACGTACCGTGCCGTACCATGCAGTGGAAAAGCGCCATATGGCTGACCGTGTATGTGACCACAAAGTGCGTATATGCGCGTTCTTAGCTGAACAAGACCTGCTGCTCACTCTGTCGCAGCCACTAGTGGAGCTAATCAAGTCAGGTCCTAACAATCAGAGCAAGCATGGACAGGATCCTTAATGTTCTCATAAGACACTTTGATGAAAATATGGGTAAAGTGATAACCCAGCATCTGGCATCAAGAAAGGTCAACATTGGAGAATTTCAGTTAGTGTTTGTGTGAGTGTGGTGGCATCTGCAAACAAATGGCCTAAACTGGGATCAGACTGTTTCTGTCCTGATGGATAACTAATCTCATGAGAGGGAAAAAGATCTGGTGTGGAGGCACGGATAAGAAAAGAAAATCCATCACTCCTGGACATCAGTGGAGACAGTCCACATGGTCTCAAATGCAGCAAAGGCCCTTCTGACTCCATTTAAAGGATATGTAGAGGATTTTTGCATGAATGTCTGCTATGATATAGAAAAATCCCGTAAACAAAGAGAACTTTTCAGAGAGCTTCAGTCCTTGCTTCATTTTGAGAACATCAAGAGCCTAATGAGCCTAATGCAACCCATCAGTAGCAGGTTCCTGTAGATGCTGGATGTGTGCAACAAATTACGGGAGCTTATTGATCCACTGATTGTGCACTACTACAGCATCCTGTCTCCAGCTGATGAACACAGGTAAAATAGCAATAGCGTTCTAATTCATTGTATTATACTATACAGGTGCTGGTCATATAATTAGAATATCATCAAAAAGTTGATTTATTTCACTAATTCCATTCAAAAAGTGAAACTTGTATAATGTATACATTCATTCCACACAGACTGATATATTTCAAGTGTTTATTTTTTTTTAATTTTGATGATTATAACTGACAACTAATGAAAACCCCAAATTCAGTATCTCAGAAAATTAGAATATTGTGAAAAGGTTCAATATTGAAGACACCTGGTGCCACACTCTAATCAGCTAATTAACTCAAAACAACTGCAAAGGCCTTTAAATCGTCTCTCAGTCTAGTTCTGTAGGCTACACAATCATGGGGAAGACTGCTGACTTGACAGTTGTCCAAAAGACGACCATTGACACCTTGCACAAGGAGGGCAAGACACAAAAGTGTTGCAAAAGAGGCTGGCTGTTCACAGAGCTCTGTGTCCAAGCACATTAATAGAGAGGCGAAGGGAAGGAAAAGATGTGGTAGAAAAACGTGTACAAGCAATAGGGATAACCACACCCTGGAGAGGATTGTGAAACAAAACCCATTCAAAAATGTGGGAGATACACAAAGAGTGGACTGCAGCTGGAGTCAGTGCTTCAGGAACCACTACGCACAGATGTATGCAAGACATGGGTTTCAGCTGTCGCATTTCTTGTGTCAAGCCACTCTTGAACAACAGACAGAGTCAGAAGCGTCTCTCCTGGGCTAAAGACAAAAAGGACTGGACTGCTGCTGAGTGGTCCAAAGTTATGTTCTCTGATGAAAGTAAATTTTGCATTTCCTTTGGAAATCAGGGTCCCAAGAGTCTGGAGGAAGAGGAGGCACAGAATCCGTTGCTTGAGGTCCAGTGTAAGTTTCCACAGTCAGTGATGGTTTGGGGTGCCATGTCATCTGCTGGTGTTGGTCCTGTGTTTTTCTGAGGTCCAAAGTCAACACAGCCGTATACCAGGAAGTTTTAGAGCGCTTCATGCTTCCTGCTGCTGACCAACTTTATGGAGATGCAGATTTCATTTTCCAACAGGACTTGGCACCTGCGTGCCAAAGCTACCAGTACCTGGTTTAAGGACCATGGAAGTATCCTGTTCTTAATTGGCCAGCAAACTCACCTGACCTTAACCCCATAGAAAATCTATGGGGTATTGTAGAAGGAAGATGCAATATGCCAGACCCAACAATGCAGAAGAGCTGAAGCCACTATCAAGAGCAACGGGCTCTCATAACACCTGAGCAGTGTCACAGACTGATGCGACTCCATGCCACGCCGCATTGCTGCAGTAATTCAGGCAAGGAGCCCCAACTAAGTATTGAGTGCTGTACATGCTCATACTTTTCATGTTCATACTTTTCAGTTGGCCAAGATTTCTAAAAATCCTTTCTTTGTATTGGTCTTAAGTAATATTCTAATTTTCTGAGATACTGAATTTGGGGTTTTCATTAGTTGTCAGTTATAATCATCAAAATTAAAAGAAATAAACACTTGAAATATATCAGTCTGTGTGGAATGAATGTATACATTATACAAGTTTCACTTTTTGAATGGAATTAGTGAAATAAATCAACTTTTTGATGATATTCTAATTATATGACCAGCACCTGTATGTGGTGGGAAAAGTCTTTATGTGGTGCTGCCACTTATTCATGGTAATAAGCATATAAAGTGTGAAAATAATTTTGTTACACCATGAGGATGAGTAGCGAAACTACTGGGGAAGTCTTTATATGGCTTTTCAGAGAGGATTTAGTAAACAAATAAATCAAAATTCTTTGGTTAACTATGGAAGCCCGTTTCCGCCACCTTGAGAAAAAGTATAATTCTGTAAGTCATAATAATGAGATACTTTCTCACAATTATGACTTAGTTTCTCAATATAACAAGATACTTTCTCATAATAATGACTTAGTTACACTTTAGATTACAGAACAAGCAATGTTTGCGGTGTTCCCGCATGGCTTTGACCAGCAGATGTCGCTAGCGTGCCATCACTCATGCATTGCACTTGCGTGGAGTAAGTCATTATTTTGAGAAAGTTTCTCGTTATTTCAAGAAAGTTTCTCGTTATTTTGAGAAAAGTGATTATTTCGAGAAAGTT
Source organism: Tor tambroides (assembly GCA_021397915.2). Lineage (NCBI taxonomy): Eukaryota > Metazoa > Chordata > Actinopteri > Cypriniformes > Cyprinidae > Tor > Tor tambroides. The sequence goes on from JAFVLL020015283.1 coordinate 42,475, forward strand.
TCTCATTATTACGAGAAAATAAGTCATTATGAGAGTTTCTCGTTATTATGAGAAAATGAATCATTATTTTGAGAAAGTTTCTCGTTATTACGAGAAAATAAGTCATTATTTCGAGAAAGTTTCTCACTATTATGAGTTTCTTATTTCGAGAAAGTTTCTCGTTATTATGAGAAGTCATTATTTTGAGAGTTTCTCATTATTATGAAAATAAGTCGTTATTTCGAGAAAGTTTCTCGTTATTATGAGAAAGTTTCTTATTTCGAGAAAATAAGTCGTTATTTCGAGAGTTTCTCATTTCGAGAAAGTTTCTCATTATATGAGAAGTCATTACGAGAAATTTTCTTGAAATGACTTATTTTCTCTTAACGAGAAACTTTCTCGAAATAATGACTTATTTTCTCGAAATGAGAAACTTTCTCATAATAATGACTTAACATCCCGTAATAACGAGAAACTTTCTCGAAATAATGACTTATTTTCTTGAAATGAGAAACTTTCTCGAAATAATGACTTATTTTCTCGTAATAACGAGAAACTTTCTCGAAATAATGACTTCTCATAATTATTTATTTTTTCGTAATAAGAAACTTTCTCGAAATGAGAAACTTTCTCATAATAATGAGAAACTTTCTCGAAATAATGACTTATTTTCTCATAATAATGAGAAACTTTCTCGAAATAATGACTTATTTTCTCAATAATGAGAAACTCATAATAATGAGAAACTTTCTCATAATAATGACTTAACATCACGTAATAACGAGAAACTTTCTCGAAATAATGAGAAACTCTTGAAATAATGACAAACTTTCTCGAAATGACTTTTCTCGTAATAACGAGAAACTTTCTCAAAATAACGAGAAACTTTCTCATAATAATGACTTATTTTCTCGTAATAATGACTTACTCCACGCAAGCACAATGCATGAGTGACGGCACGCTAGCGACATCTGCTGGTCAAAGCCATGCAGGAACACCGCAAACATTGCTTGTTCTGTAATCTAAAGTGTATAATCCGTCATTAAATAACCATTTCAGATAAATTATCTGCATGTAGTCTTGTTAATTTGTAGCACTTACCAGCAAGTTATTCTGCCAGACAATGAAGTTCATGGCTTCAGATATAGAGGAATATATTCCAACAAAAATCACATGCATTTTATGAAGAAATGAAAGCCATTACACATATAAACTTAACGAATAGATGTTCATTTCGATGATTTGTTAGTTTTATTAGCTGTCACTTTCATGCATCACATGCATAGGCCCACAATGTTTATAGAGTAGCCCAATCTCATCTTGCTAGCACAAAGCATAGTTGTTCATTACCACGGTAACCGCTTGGTCTTCAGCATCCCACACTGCTTCTTGTAGGAAATGTGGATGTGAAAAATTCTTAATGTGGCTTAAAGTACAATGACTAATTCAGGATACAGTATTATTGATCATGCATACAGGCAAGCATAAGAACCCAGAATTTGAACACAACACCCAAAGTTGCATGTTAAGCGTTTTCCTATAGAAAACCGTTATAGAAAATGCATAAGCGTTGCATTCATATTTTGGGTCCACCTGAATACATATACAGTATGCATGATCATTAAGTTGTGTACTGAATTTGGTTCAATCTGTCTTTGTACTTCAAGCCACATTAAGCATTTTTCACGTTAAGCGTTTGTCCTGCAAGAAGCGGGACACTGAAGACCAAGCGGTTGCCGTGGTAACGAACAACGATGCTTTGTGCTTTTGAAATGAGATGGCTTACTGTATGAAGCATGTGATGCATGAAAGGGACAGCTAATAAAACTAATAAATCATTGAAATAAACATCTATAAATTAAGTTTATATGTGTAATGGCTTTCATTTCTTCATAAAATGCCTGTATTTCTTAACTGAAATATTAGTCTGGAATGTTTGAAGCCATAACTATCTGGCAGAGTAACTTGGTAAGTGCTACAAATTAACAAGACTACATGCAGATAATTTATCTGAAATCGTTATTTAATGACGGATTATACACTTTAGATTACAGAACAAGCAATGTTTGCGGTGTTCCTGCATGGCTTTGACCAGCAGATGTCGCTAGCGTGCCGTCACTCATGCATTGCGCATGCGTGGAGTAAGTCATTATTACGAGAAAGTTTCTCAATATAAGGAGATACTAAGTCATAATTATGACAAAGTATCACATTATTATGACTTACAGAATTATATTTTTTTCTCAAGGTGGCGGAAACGGGCTTCCATAGTTAACTAACTTGAACTGATAAGGTTTTTAATTCTGAAAATATTATATTATTATGCGATTATAAAAAAAGGTTCAAAATATTCAGACATTTTTAATTATGTTCTCGTGTGTGTGTGTCTGTGTGTGTGTGTTCTTTCTTCCTTCAGGTGTACTTCCAACTTTCCAGTGGTTCCTAAAGAAGTTGCAGTATGAGAAGCCGATGGTCCATGCGCTGCATGCTGAGATGGTGCTACTAGTGAGGGAACTCCTGTCAAAGTTCATGAGGCCTACCAACATCCCCATGACTCTGAAGGACTTGTTGAAGCTTGATGTTGCCAATAGAGACATGCAGTACCCTGACAAAAGGTTGTCTGTAGGAAGATTTAGCTTCTACGCCTTAACCAAGGCTAGAGTTGCAAAGAAGACTTGAGTGCCAAATATATTCAGCTCTCTCAGAGAAGGCTACATTAAGGCAGTGGCATTTCTCCTTAAAAACCTATCCCTCAACAACAAAGTCATAACCTCTGTCTGCTCTAACACCATCATTGATTATTCACGAAACAGTCCAGGATGCATTCATTACCTTGGGCAAAGCTTTGCCAAATACAGTTACACCAGAGGAGCTGGGACAGCTGGATGAAGAGGTGCGAGCTTACCAGGTGGACTCAGATCTAAGAGAGCAAGCAAAGGATTCTGATGAGAATAGTGCACGAATTGATGTTGACTGGTGGAGTAGAATACTTACCATGAAGATGCCAGCAGGAGGGATGAGATTCCCTATCTTAGCAAAGTTGGTGAAGGCTCTTCTGTCATTGTTCACTGGCCCTCTTGTTGAAGGATAATTCAAAATGATAGAGCCAGACTAAACATTGAGACATGGAGGTTTAGCCATTATTAAGTCCCACATAAAGGCAACAGGAAAAACAGCCCCCAATATTGAAATCAGCCCTGCAGTGAGGAGGATGTGCCTTTCTTCCTTTGAAAGATATAAAACTTTTTTGAAGCAAAGGAAGGAAAAAATCAGAAAACAAAAGAAGAGGAAATTGAGAGAGGCTGTGATGGTTCTCTCTGCTATTAGGGTAAGAAAGGTAAAGGCTACAGCCTCCTCCATTGCTGGGGCCAGAGCCCCTCCACCTGTAGCTTGCTTCACAGGAAAAAAAATGAAACGGATCTCAGGAGTAGCCATGCTTTACATTTTTTACATACATACATTTTAGTCTCTATTTTGTCAACAAAAATAATTTCAAACAAAGTCACAGCTGAGCCGCTGCGCATTAGATTTAGCCTCTTTTCATTTTTTGTTTTGTTTTGCGTTTTCACCAACATATGACAACACTAAAACAAGTCTGTTCATTACTGTAACAAGTTACTGCCCAACACTGGTGTCTAGATATTTAATTTTACTGTGGGTCATTAGTTTGGAGCTTTAATTATGTGCCTAATGACTATTTTGATGTTCATTACAGGGTTAGATCGTGGGAATGTGGAGTTGTAAGAGGTGTACAGAAACTCAAGTGGTCTCAGCTTTTGCATCATTATAAGTTTAAGCATCCACATTTTGGACGTAGTTCTCCCTTTCCATGTACATACCAGCACTGTCCATGCACATTTAAGACTTGGAATGCCCTTATTGTACACCAAAGCAAAGTCTACTTAATAGAGGTCACTTCCAAAGAGCGTGCAATATTCAGTTGCCACCTTTGTGCTTGTAGTGATTTTGTGTCAGAGAGGGATTATTTTGCACATATAAATGCACGTCTCAAAAGAAATGTGGTGGTCAATTGTATGTTTTTAGGTTGTGACTTCAAAAGTAACACATATGGTACATTTAAATCACACAAAACCCGAAAACATTGCCATCACTCACTTGCTGATTTCAAATCAGGAGTTGTTTATAAATACAATATCATCTGTGAATGAATTGGAGGAAAATAGTCACGAGTGTGTAGAGCAGCCAGATTCTGCCATTCCCTCAAGTAGTCACTCTGATACTGAGGACTTGAAGAAAATCATAAGGCAAAGATTTGCAGCTGCTTTGCTGAAGTTGGAGCATTTAGTTCATGTGCCAAGCACAGCTGTTGATGTTTTTTTAGAGGAACTCCATAATTTGATTTGTTCTGCACCTGTGACATTGTCTTGTGACATTGTGAGTGACATTTTTCAAAAGAGAAACCTCCCTGTTGATGACCTTATAATCAGAGAAACTGTTAATGCAATTTGTTCTGGTAATCCTGTGCAAAGGTCCACACAAAAAGGTGGCCCTTTAAGTACAGCTACATTCTGTTGCATCTGGTGCTTTCAGTTTGAGAACCAAGGAGCTTCATCAGGTCCATGTCAAATAGGCTCAGGATACAGGTACAGGTTGTTGTGGAGTGAAAAAGGAATGCATCTTCACAAAAAATCTGTCTCATTTTCATGTCATCTTTGGTTATCCACCTGATCTTGCCCATGATGTTTTGGAGGGTATAATCTCAGAAGAGCTAGCTCGTTGCTTAAGAGTGCTTATATCTAAAAAGCACTTCACATTAGTTGACCTAAACAATGCCGTTCTGAAGTTTCCCTATAAATGGGGTGACAGGACAAACAAACCTCACATAGTGTCACAATGTCTCCAGTACAAAACACTGTGGGGGAATGCTCATGAAAATTGGAGCTTGATCCAATTTTTTTTCTACCTTTTTTGGTTGGACAACTTGTACCTGAAGATGAGCCTGCGTGGCTTATTCTCATGGATCCGAAGGACATCACAGAGCTTGTTGTTGCCCCTGTGCATACAGATGATTCGCTGGCTTTTTTTAGAAAGTAAAATCATAGAGCACAGGCAGAGATACCAAGAGTTGTTTCCTGACATCAAGCTGCTTCCTAAACATCACTATCTGGAGCACTACCCCCAGATGATTAGGCAGTTTGGTCCAGTCGTCGGGCAGTGGACGATGCGCTTTGAGGCTAAGCATAGCTTTTTTAAGCAGGTTATGAGACACACAAACTGTTTTAAGAATGTGGCCCTCTCATTAGCCTCAAAGCACCTTGAGGTGAACTTGACAATTCACTTAACTTATTTTTTTAAATTATCATTTACTTAGTCATTTTAAGGCAGCAGGTTTCCTCAATTTTTTTAAGTTAAGTCAACATCACTTTTTACAGTGTGGCGCACAGAGTAGCTGGTGGATTGCCTGAATTTAGTGAAATTGACCAAATTTTCATTATACATGAGAGCTCATTGGCAAAGAGCTCTGTGGTTGGTACAGAGAGCATTATAGAGCCTTCGAACTCAGCCCTGCACCCACAAGAACATTCACTCTTGTGGCACTCAGTGAGCTCCTTGATGCATATCCACTAGTTGCCTACAAGATTGGATCAGCTCACATGGTGACTTTGTTACCCCACCTTTTATTTCAATATGCCTTTTCAAAGTAAATGTGCAGCTTGCTTTGTGTATCAGTATTGGATCCGTGAAATAGGTCTTGTGACAGCAGCCTAATAAAGTTGTGACATTTGTCATTAGTGTTAATCAAACAACAAAAGACAGAGAAAATCCCTCACTGCTCTTGATTAAATAATGTTTTGTTGAATAAATTTAATGTTAATTTACAGTTTATTCAATTTCTGTAGCCTATTTAACACACGTTCATATTTTAGAAAATGTAGTTAATATTTGCATCATTAATGATTTATTGTATCCACCCGCGACCCAACCTCAACTAATCAGAATGCAATTTTTTATTATCCGCAGCGCCCGTGGATATAACCGCCATCCGCGCATCTCTACCAACCATTGTAAAATCATACAATCAATGATGACCTGTCAAGAAAGTCTGTGATTTGTGAGTCTAGAAATGAAAATTTAAAAAATCTTAAATCTTAACATAGGGGTGTCACGATATACCGGTATTGACGATAACATTGATATTCAAATCACGAAATATCAACATTGTGTTAATTTAGGGTGTGACGATATACCGGTATTGGCGATAACCACAATATTTAAAATGTATAGGACACTTATAACACAACACGTAAATACTCCAGCGCCAATACCTGGTTGGGCTCCCGGGTGACACTATTACGCCTTAACGCTGACACCTGTCAAACAAGAAGAGAAGAACCACGTTCAATATATACAAACAGTAAGTTGCCATTATTTTACTAGGCATGGAATGGGAAACGGTACATTAACCTGTTAACAGCGGTTTCCTGTGTTCATATATTTAAATAAAGGGGTGATTCTTTTAATAAGTACTGCGTTTTCTTTACTCATCTAATTTTTGTATTTGTATTTACCATCAAGTTACATGGCTAATACATATGCGCAGCACTCGATTTCTTTGTTTAAATCTATCACACGATTAAAACAAATCTAGAAAAACTGAGCGAACACATTGCGACCACTCTGTAAAATGTTAAGTTGGTCACAGTGCCATGCACTTAATGCTTCATCTGTGGTCGTTCTAGACGCACATTAATACTGAATTAGAAGCACGTTAACTACATGACTTCATTGGCGCCGGCAGAACTATAGGTTAAAGAGCTTAAAATACAGGTACGCAAGTTAACAGGTTAAGGTATCAATTTTAATGTTAATATTTATTCATCATACTGTTGAACTTGATTTTTTCTCTCTTGTTATTTCATAGGGAGCTTCAAAGAAGACAGAGAAAGCCAGAGTCTCAGGTCAGCTGTGACCTGAAGAAGACGTGAAAATGCATGTACCCTGTGTTTTTCAGTATACTTATGTTCATTGAGTTATAAGAAAAACTACATAAAGTAAAAATTCATTTGGCTAATTCCCCAAGGTTTCTATAGATATCGTGATATATCGATATTGTGAATTCTTTTGGCCACAATAATCGTGGTGTGAAAAATCTAATATCGTGACAGCCCTACTCTCATGTAAAATGTGGTCTATGAATTATAATGAAACCAGAAAAACAGATCTGAACACAATCTGCAAAAGTTTGATCACAATTTCAGACAAGACGGAATTTCTGGAAGGCCAGTCAAGACACCATAATATTGTTGTGGATAGCATTAAAGAGTCTGTAAGAGAAAAGGTGTCTAAATCTGAAGAAAAAGTGAGAAAACTCTTCAGTGAAAAATTACAGCTGGATCATCAGAAAACAGAGTTGGATTGAGCTCATAGAGTTGATAAGTCAATGGTGTAATCAGAGAAGCCCCGACCTATTCAGGGTTCGTACAGGTGCTGGAAATCCTGGAAAATGCTTGAATTTTAATATAGTGTTTTCAAGGTTAGAAAAGTGCTTGGATTTTGGATAAAGTGCTTGAAAATGCTTAAAATTGTTATTGCATTGCTTTCATAATAATTTGTTATTTTACGGAGTAGTTTTCCTTTTAGCTAAAAATGCATTTTGCACAACGAAAATAACTCCGCTCGAGTCTGTGCATGTAATCTGCCAGTTTTGGATGTGCGCCCTCTGTTGGAACAGAGTGGAAGATGAAAACATGCCGGGAGGTTGCCGTTTCAATGCTCGTTGGCTGGACGAGGAAAAATATAAATTATGGCTAAAATGTGGACCAAATCCTCAAGTAGCCAAAATATGCAAAAAGGATGTGCAGCTTTTCACCATGGGTGAGGCTGCGCTTTCAAGCCATATAAGGAATTTTTGATTAGGCCAATTAAGTTCAAGCTAAGTAATTTTCAAGTTCACAGCACATCAAGTTTACATCTTAGTGTGTGTGTAATCACTGACTGAATTCTGCAGTCTCACAAATTCTCACTAATATGATGTAAACGATATTCATTTTTTATTCAGTGTTTAACGGCAGTTTCGCAAGTGAGCTTGCGCTAGACAGTTTTACTGTACATTTCAGTGATGGGGAACGTATATTGCTCCCCGGCGAACATTCAAAAGACTTTAATAAAATAAATAAACACAAAAGTAAAGCAGCAACCCCTCGCGGACGACTGCCGCACACAAAACACAAAATAAAGTCCAGGCCTAGTCCTCGCTCATCTTCCACCGTCGTTGCTCCCCCTTTTATCTTCCGGAGCTCCTCCGTGGGACTCGAGACCGGTAATTGGCGCAGGTGTCGCTCATTATCATTAAACTCCACCGGCCTCGCTCCGCTCCCACGGCTCCCGGCCGTTAACATGAACTAATAATAACATTATTATTATAATTATTAGTA